>CAUYLG010023123.1:0-52621 GCA_963573385.1 Cacajao melanocephalus
GAGGAATATCTTTGTGGTGTTCTCTGTATTTCCTGGACTTGAATATTGGCCTGCCTTGCTAGGTTGGGGAAGTTTTCCTGGATAATATCCTGAAGAGTATTTTCCAGCTTGGATTCATTCTCTTCGTCACATTCAGGTATACTTATCAAACATAGATTAGGTCTTTTCACATAGTCCCATATTTCTTGAAGACTTTGTTCATTCCCTGTTACCCTTTTTTCTCTAATCTTGCCTTCTCGTTTTATTTCATTCAGTTGATCTTCGACCTCTGATATCCTTTCTTGTGCTTGGTCAATTCGGCTGTTGAAACTTGTGCATGCTTTGCGAAGTTCTCGTGTTGTGTTTTTCAGCTCCATCAATTCATTTATATTCCTCTCTAAGTTATCCATTGTCATTAGCATTTCGTTAAATCTTCTTTCAAGGTTCTTAGTTTCTTTGCATTGGGTTGGTACATGTTTTTTTAGCTCACAGAAGTTTCTTATTATCCACCTTCTGAAGCCTGATTCTGTCAGTTCATCGCACTCTTTCTCCGTCAGGCCTTGTTCTCTTTCTGATGGGGAGCTGCCATCCCCCGTAGGAGGAGAGGCATTCTGATTTCGGGTGTTCTCAGCCTTTTTGCACTGGTTTCTTCCCATTTTTGTGGACTTATCTACCTGTCGTCTTTGTAATTGCTGACTTTCAGATTGGGTCTGAGTGGACGTCTGGCTTGTTGGTGATGAAGTTTTTTCTGTTTCTTAGTTTTCCTTCGGCAGACGCCCTTTCCTCACAGAGCTAGGCCTTCCCGGTTCCGCTGGGCTTACTATGAACTCTCAGTCCTCAGCGCTTCCAATTGCTGTTCTCCTTGTGGGGATGGGACCAGCCGAGCCCGCACTCAGTCCCATATACTCCGCACTGAGAAGCGCCGTGCCGCGCCGGCCAAAACTGTCACACTGGCGACCCATGTGGCTCCTCTGCTGGGTAGATCCCAGTTTGTGGGCAACAGAAATTCGTCTGAAATTGTGGCGTCCACTCGCTCTTTGCGCTTTCACTGGGAGATACAATCTTGAGCTGTTGCTAATCGGCCATCTTGGATCTCTTTCTGCCCGGTGATGAAGTTTTTTCTGTTTCTTAGTTTTCCTTTGGCGGGCGCCCCTTCCCCACAGAGCTAGGCCTTCCTGGGTTCGGCTGTGCTTGCTGTGAAACTCTCAGTCCTCAGCGTTTCCAATTGCTGTTCTCCTTGTCGGGATGGGACCAGCCGAGCCCGCCTCAAAGGGCACCCCGTCCGTATACTCCGCATCGAGAAGCGCCCTGCCGGGGCGCCGGCAAAACAGCCGCACAGGCCAAAAAGGTCACGCTGGCGACCCGTGTGGCTCCTCCACTGGAAATCTCCCAGTCTGTGGGCAAGAAAAATTAGTCTGAAAGTGCGGCGTCCACTTGCTCTCTGCGCTTTCACTGGGAGCTACAATCCTGAGCTGCTGTTAATCGGCCATCTTGGATCTCTCTCTCCTTGGCTAATTTTTAAATGTTGCTTTGTAGAGATGGGGTCTTGGTATGTTGCCCAAGCTGTGGATTTTTCAAAGCTCTCTGGGTGATTCTAACTGTGCAGCTAAGGTCAAGTATCACAGCCTTCCGGTGAGTCCACTCACAAATAGCGACTAAAGCCTCTTTCTAGATGGGAATGGGCACTGTTGATCACGGTGTCCGAAAATTGTAAGTGTGGCTAAATTGAAACAGGTTATGCTTCCATAACTGCATATGTGTTGCAGTGGTGACAATGAGACCTGAAACATTTTGAAAATTCTTTTAAGAAAAGAAAAGAAAAAAACCCCAGGGACTCCTACTCTATAGTAAACAATCAAGTCCAAAAAACATGGTTCCAACTTTATCTGAAAATGAAATTACAGTTCAAGAAAACGCAGTGATTTTTTCTGATCTTCTCTAACTATGAAGTAGGGTGAACAAAAAGGTAAGCTTTGTTGATTTCAGAGTGGCAGCGGTGGGGGCGTGCATAATTTTTCTGATAAAATCACATGATGTCCAGTATGAAATTTTTCCCTTCCCCAACAAGATCGTAAAGTTTGACTTTCACAGCAGGATCATAAAATGGGTCATTTTTGCAAGAAATATTTGAGCGTGTCCTCAGTTTTCCTGAGGGCTCCTGTTAATCCTTTGATATTCAAATCATTGGATGTGTCTATCACATCACCATTCTTGTCAATTTTCTCTTCTTCCATTGTTAGCTTGTGTCCCTCCAGCAGGCTCTTGTCTACCTGTGGTTAACACATCATGTTTTACCTCCTAGTTTCGTTGTATTGTCACATGTTGACAAGAGCTGGCAACCAGAGAGAGACTGCCGGACAAAAACCGTGAATTGCAGACTGTTAAATGGGTTGGGGTGGTGGAGTGGAGTGGGGAGGGGGTGCCTGTGTATAGAAGGATTTTATAAGTGGCTCGGTCGTGAATGCACATATTCACATTAAGGCAGAGTTTACTTGCATGTCTGTGCAACCTTGCACATAAAGGGATTTGGATAATGAATTCATAGTAACGAGGACCCTGAGCTAAACTTGGCCCCTGATCCAGATGAGGCACTTAGGATATAGCAATTACAAATTACTGCTTCTAATAAGAGAACTATGAGTCAGTTTTTGAGAAATAAACCTTTTCTTCTGGTGTACAGAACTGTGGTTGGTGCACATCCTGATTTATTCTTTATTCTTTTTTTTTTTTTTTAGACAGGGTCTTGCTCTGTTGCCCAGGCTGAAGTGCAACGGCACAATCACGGCTCACTGCAGCTCCAATCTCCCAGGCTTAGCAGGCAATTCTCCCACCTCAGCCTACTAAGTAGCTGGGACTGCAGGTTCATGCCACCACCCCTGCCTAATCTTTTTATTTTATTTTTGTAAAGATGGGGTCTCACTCTGTTGTCTAGGCTGGTCTCAAACTCCTGGCCTCAACTGATCTGCCACCTCAGCCTCCCAAAGTGCTGCGATTACAGGCATGAGCCACCGCACCCAGTCCCTAATTCATTCTTTTGTTCAACAGATATCTGGAGAGGCACCTACGTTGCTTGCATTAAGCACTGTTTCCAGCACTTGAAATTTATCAGTGAACAAAACAGACTAAGCTGTTATATTCTAGTGGAGAGAGATCTAGAGTAAATAAAGAAATAAATGAAACAAATGCATCAGTAAAAAGGAAAAGATAATTTCAGTGCTAAGTCCCATGAAAATAATAAACCCTGGAGAGAATGTGATTAGGGTAGGGGAGGACAGTCGTGAGATTGGGAGGACAGAAAGTGCCTACCTGAGTGACAAGAGGAAACCACCCATGGGAAGATTTGAGGGAAGAGCTTCCAGGCAGAGGAAATTGCAAGTGCCAAGGCCTTGAGGGAGGATAACACTTAGTGTGTTTCTAAAACCAAGACAAGCTCAGGGCAACCGGAGCAGAGTGAGTGAGGGTGAAAGGGGGACGAGATCAGGCCCATGAAGGAGCAGGCACAGATCACCGAGCATCCTACAGGCCAGGGTCCAGAACTGAAAAGGAGCGTGCATGGTCCGGGCTTTGGAGGGTTTTCAGCGCATAAGAAACAAAATCTGATTTATAGTGTAAAAAATCACTTTGCATGCTAGGAACTTGTGGAGGAGCAGGAATGAAAGTGCATCTTAGAGGAATCATTGTAAGTGACCTTGGGCCTTTTGGAGAAGCCACTGGTGATGGGGGTGGAACAGTAATCAAGCCAGAGTCCACAGGAGGTATGCCTTGTCAAGAGAGGGTCCTGCCTTAAAACCAACTATGGAGAATTTAATGAGGAACAACTATATGTGCTATCTGCCTTTCTCTGCACATGATTAGGCTGGTTTCATTTCTAAAGAGCCTGGATTTGAGTTCTTTGCTTGATCGGCCCATTGGATGGGTTTGGGAGGTTTAGGGTGAAATGTTTTCCTTGGTCCTTCATTATTTAGTTATTGAGGGTTTTGATTCTGGTTAGACCTGGACCTCAGAGCCAAGAGCCCAGCCCATCGTATCCTAGACCACAGCGCATGTTCACCAACACAGCACCTTGAAACTTTGTAGATGCTGCTGTAGGAGCCACCAATTAGGTAGAATTGTCATGCGTTTGGGGTACCAGCAAAGCAGGGGTACAGGGAGAGAGAGAGAGAGAATGACAACTAGAAATTATTTGATATTTGACATTTATAAAAAGCATTGAAATGCTATGGGAAAAACACCAGATGTATGTTGATCTTCCTTACTTAATAGCTTAGCATTACCATCACTGGAGATCTATGAGGCTAGGGTGGTCACCCAGATCAGTTCATTGCTTAGAGTGTCTGAAAGTCTTCTTAACCCTGCCTTGGCAAGCATTAAAAAGCAGGCAGAACTCATCATGTTTCCAGACCACAGAGGCTTCTGGGACTGTAACAGGGGTTCTGGGGAGAAGGGTTGAAGAGAGCAAGGGTCATAGCTCTGGCTCCTGGGGCTTAGCTTCTTTTTCAGTGGTGACATCTTTCTTTCAGAGGTGTCTGGAAAAATTGGGTCCACCTGCATGAGAATCACCTGGGCTCTTCTTGAAACAAACCAATAGACAAACAAGTACATTCCTGGGCCCCTACTCAATGCCCTGAATTAGAGGCTTTGAGAACCTGTATTTTTGAACAGGTTTCTCCAAGATTCTGATGCATAGCAGTCTGAGAGATGTGCTGTGACCTCAGGAGGTGCTCCAGCCTCTGTCACCAAATGGACACACAATATTGTCATCACATCACAAACGACTTGCCCTCAGGGAGTATTTGAGACCCTTCCTGAAGGATAGGCAAGATAGGTTTCTGAGTTTGGAGGGTTTGTGGAAAGGGTTATTTCCTCTTAGAAGGTTTGGGATTGATATCTTCTGAGGTCTCCCCAAAAGCAAGCTTCACAGCCATGGTGAGTCCTGAGTCCCTGACTGCAGCTGCGAGTCCAGAGCTGGTCTGTGCTTGAACTTGGGTTTCACTTTCACAGATACCAACAGACTTTGACATCCTTCCCTAATGCAGCTATGCACGCGGTCACTGGGATGCTCCAGCGGACTTGAGGGATGCTCATTGTGTGGCATTTAACTTATGCCTCATCACCAGATGTCCTACCAGTTGTTTTTCAATCTCTCTCTCTCTCTTTTTTTTTTTTTTGAGACGGAGTCTCCCTCTGTTGCCCAGGCTGTACTGCAGATGCTCAATCTCGGCTCATTGCAGTCTCCGCCTCCCGGGTTCAAGAGATCCCCGCGCTTCAGCCTCCCAAGTAGCTGGAATTATAGGTGTGTGCCACTATGCCCAGCTACTTGGTGTATTTTTTTTTTTAGTAGAGACAGTTTTCACCATTTTGGCCAGGCTGGTCTCGAACTCCTGACCTCAAGTAATCTAGCTGTCTCGGCTTCCCAAAGTGCTAGGATTACAGGTGTGAGCCACCATGCCCAGATGCTACCAGTTATTTTTTAATCCTGTAAGCAGCAAGTAAATAGCACAATGACAATATAATGTGTAGAGGTTCAGAGTTCAAAAGATTATTTTTGACCCTAATTTGACACCTTATTTATTTAAAAAAGATAATGCAGGTAGAGTTAAAAAAAAAAAAGTGATGTCTCAACTCCTAAGAGACCTGGATTTGGATTTCTGTCCCCTGCAAACTCTGTAAACATGTGCAGAATCAAATCCACAAAACCGAAGCCTATGTTTAACTGTCTGTATAAAGAGCCACTTTTTGACATTTTGTGAAATGTTAGCATTGTGACTATGCTAAGCTGAGAAAGAGAAGAGAGCCTCCTGGATCTGTCTCCAGCTACCCTGGACTGCTCATTTCAACCTTCACTGGTCAGCTCTGCCCAGTGCTAACAGATTTGCTCTCAAGCAAATCCATCCTGGGTCCTGACATTTATCCGGGGCGTCTTTTACTCTCTTCTATTCATTAAGCATGGGCGGTTGCCACGGCAACCATTAACTGCACCTGACATCCAGGAATAGTTCTGGCGTTTTGAGCAAACACCACACTGGGATTTAGTCCTACAAGGTAAAGACCTGGACATCTCCCTCCAACTTGTGTGGATGTCCTGGTGGTCCCCCCACCCCTGTTCCAATCTGAGCTGCCCCCCAGGCCTCTTGGCTGGAGAACGGAAAGAGGGTGGAGTCTCCTCTCCCAGATCCCTGTTCTCCCAGCCCACTCAGCCCCCAGGATCTTTGCTAGTTGCCATATGATGGGGGTGTGGCGGGGGCTGTCTCTGAGTGGGGTGAGCCTACGGAAGGGTGTGTGTGTGTGTGTGATGAGGTTGGGGTGAGACGGGGGGCATCCCAGGTTATCAGAAGTGGACGCAGATGCATTTTGGAAGAGCAAGGAATTTAAATGGGCGCATGATGCCTGCGTGTGGATGTGACTCTGTGTGGGTGCACTGGTGAGTACACGTCTTACAGCTGCCAGGCCTTTGCAGCTGATGCTCTTTCTGCCTGGACCACTCTCTCCCAGCCCTTCACGGAGTGCTCAGGCCCCCGCCTCACTTGAACATCTCCAGTGACTTTCTTTGCTGAGCTTATGATGATCCGTGAGTGTGCTAAATATCTTGTTCATATTTATTACCTAGTTCATTTTCTGACTTCTTCTTCCCTAGAATATAAGCACCACTGAATCCCAAATATCTTTCACCCAACCTGGTACATAGTAGGTGCTTTGTAAGTGTGTCCTGAACATCTGCCTGTCCTTCGTATATGTCTGCAGGGATCTTGGGCAACTTCTTGTTGAATGGTGACAAAAGTCCTTAACCTGGCCTACGAGATCCTGTGTGATGTGGCCCCAGCCCATCTCCAGATCCTTCTCACCAAACTCCTGCTGCACAGGCTTTGTTTTCTCTTTCCTGCCTCAGGGCCTTTGCACAGGCACCCTCAGCTTCAAATATTCTTCCTTCTCCATCCCGCATTTGAGTAATTTCTATCTGTGCTTCAGATCTTACCATAAACATTCCCAGGCTGATGCCATCCAATAATTTGCCCTCACAGCAAGCACCCTGTTCTTCTCTTTCAGGCACATATTACAAATGATTAATTATGAGTTTAATGATGTGTCTGTTTATTCCTCTCTACTGTAAATCCCAAGAGATCGTCTCTGTCTTGTTCACTGCTGTCTTCCCAGTACCTGATGCATAGTAGGTTGTTAAATAAACAAGTGGACAAATGAATGTATAGGATGAGTACTGGGCATTTCCTCCACGTCAGAATTGTTTTTATTTTGTTTGTTTTCTGAGACAAGTTCTTGCTGTGACACTCAGGCTGGAGTGTAGTGGTGTAATCACAGCTTACTGCAGCCTCAAACTCCTGGGCTCAAGTGGTTTTCCTGCCCCAGCCTCCATGTTGCTGGGACTACAAGTGCTCACCACTATGCATCATTACTGTTTTCATTTTTTTCAGAGATGGGGTCTCACTATGTTGCCCAGGCTGGCCTTGAACTCTTGGCCTCAAGCAATGCTCCTGTCTCAGCCTCCCAAAGCACTGGGGTTATAGGCATGAGCCACTGCACCCAGCCTGTATTTTTTTATTTCTTTCTTTCTTTTTTTTTTTTGATACAGTGTCTCACCCTGTCACTGAGGCTGGAGTGCAGTGGTACAGTCTAGCTTACTGCAGCCTTGAACTCCTGAGCTCAAGTGATCACTCCAACCTCAGCCCCCCGTCCAGTGACGAAGACTACAAGCACATGTCACCACACCCAGCTAATTTATGTATATTTGTAGAGACAGGGTCTTCTTATTTTGCCCAAGCTAGTCTCCAACTCCTGGTGAGGAGTCCGAAGTGAGGGCCTAAGTGATTCTCTCACTTCGGCCTCCCAAAGTGCTGGGATTACAGGCATCAGTCAGGGCACCCAGCCTGGATTTTAAGCTTTGTTTATTGGTATCTCTTCACTGCCTGAGACTCTCCTTTTATTCCAGAGCCTCTCTGAGTCCAAGTCTTCTTTTCCTCTTCCTTCTCTCATTGCTATGGCTTTTTTGTTGTTGGTGTTTGGGGCCCCTGCTTTGCCCACTACCTAGAGACTTAGGTCTTCATCTCTCTGCATGGGGAGGATACCAGGCTAACATCACATTCACTGCCACTTCCTTCACCCCCATCACCTGCTGCCATTAGGTCCCAGGGAGAGGCCAGCCTCTGTTTCTGGCCTCAAAGCCTGGAGCCTCCAGTTAGTTGTCATTAGATAGACCAGTTCAGGATCAGGTGGCAGGGGAGAGAGATCATGGCATGTTTCTCTGTGATGGTCCAAAGGCTGAGGTCACTGATCTGTATCACGCATCTAGAAGGAACATCTGTTCTAGCTGCCAGAGGAGCTTCCATTCTCTCTCCCACTGGTAAAGCTACCCTCGTTCCACTGTAGGGAATGCCTTCTCTCCCACTTCAGCCCATGCAGAGAGTGAGGTGAACATAGGGTGACGCCATTGTCAGTTTCAGAAGTGGGCATGTGATTCAGTCCTGGCCAATCAGAATTCTAAATTCTCCTGGCTACAGTGGTTAGGTAAGAGGGTGAGCACATGACCTAGATCTGGCCAATCAACACATCTCACCACCCTGATTTGAGTGATTGGTTTAGGGGAGGTCAAGTGACCAAGTTGGTCCAGTGAAGATAGTCTGGGAAGCTTAGTTAGAACTGCTGAGAAAGAAAAACATTGTTTTCCATTGAGTGGCTAAGCTAGTGGGCTGGGGCTACAGCTGCCAAGGGCCCCCCCTTGCAGACAGCAAGCTTGAGGGTGAAATCAAGGCAGAAAACATAGAGCTGAGAGCTGTTGATGGTTTGACTCTTGCTAATATTATTTGAGCCCCTGGCTCCAGCCATGCTTGAAATAGGTAAACCTAGGGTATTTCAGTTCCATCAGCCAATAGTTATGTGGCTACTTAAGCTTATTTGAAATGGGTTTCTGTACTTTGCAATTGAGAGTCCTCAGAAACTGAGAGTCCTCACCTGTTTGGAACAGCAGCACCTACCATTTATTAAGCTCTAACCATGTAATAATCTCCCAGTCCTAGCTCTGCCCCCATGTCAGGTCTGCAAACCTGAGCAACTCACATTACCATTTCTGATCTTGGTTTCCACAGTTGTGAAAAGAAGCTCATAAACTCTACTTTTCCTACCTGTCAGACTTGTTGTGAGCATCAAAGTGATGAGTGTGAGGCAGCTCATAAACTGTGAATCACCAGCCCGTGCGGCAGAACAGTACTGAGCACCTTCTCCCAGGAGCAGAGCTCACTGGGGTTGCTGGGGCATGTGCTCAGCAATGCGTTCCCGCTGCTGTACGCCATCCTGGGGTCTGGCTCCTAGAACTTGGGGAAGGGAGATCCCAGGGTCCTGAGTGTTCCTGGTCTCAGGAGTGTGGGAGAATAGAGTGGGCTAAAGATTGGTGGTGGGTGACTCTGCTGAATGGTTTTTTCTTTTTTTTTCTTTTTAATCACAGAAACTGTCACTGCATAGCTTTGTTTTGGTTTTTTGTTTGTTTTTTTGAGATGGAGTCTCGCTCTGTCACCCAGGCTGGAATGCAGTGGCACAATCTTGGCTCACTGCAACCTCTGCCTCCAAGGTTCAAGTGATTCTCCTGCCTCAGCCTCCCGAGTAGCTGGGATTACAGGTGCCTGCCATCATGTCTGGCTAATTTTTTGTATTTTTAGTAGAGATGGGGTTTCATCGTGTTGGCCATGATGGTCTCGATTTCCTGACCTTGTGATCTGCCCACCTTGGCCTCCCAAAGTGCTGGGATTACAGGCATGAGCCACCTTGCCCGGCCCTGACTCTGCTGAATATTAACCAATGTCCCCCCAACCCTTATTCCCATGTACCTGATGATGTTCCTTTTGTCTCAGGGAGTGAGAACATCTCAGCAGATGCTGGCATGGATCAATGACCCAGACCAGATGTACCCACCTCTGCTGTCCCCCAGAATTTAGACACCCCTCAAGGGAAGGAATTGGCTGAGATTAAAGACTTGGCTGATATTAAATTCCTGCCCTCTTCCCCCAGTAGACGCAGAACTCATAACATAAATTCATTCACTTATTTCACTCAATAAATAGCTGCCACGTGCCTGGCATCCCTGCAGGCACTTTGGCTCCGGGGGCATGACACGGAGCACTCTTGGATCCTCCAAGGGGATGGGGTGGACAATGAAACAAATGACTTCCATCAGTGATCAGAGCTAGGAAGACCCTCAAGATAAGGGACTTGGAGCGACTGAGGGTGATGAGGTGGGGAGGGGGTTTCTGAGGGGGCTGTGTGGCCTGAGAGCTGAAAGAGGAAACAGCCTCGTTGCAATCAGGGCAAGCAATGCAGGCAGCGGGAAGAGGAAGGGCTGGCCCTGTGGCAGCATGAGGTGGTGCATGGAGGGATAGAAGAGACCCAGTAGGGAACAGCAGAGTGGAGGGAGAAGGAGGGAAAGGCTGAGACAAGGCTGAGGCCACAGGAGGGAGAGCACGTGGGCCACTGAGGAGCATTTATTCCAAGGGCAATGCGGGTTTCAGGGAGGAGGTTAAGCAGGAGAGTGATATTATAGGATATGCATTTTGTAAATGGTCCCTCAGGCTGCCAGATGGATAATGATCTGGGGTGGGGGCAATGGTGATTTGAGCTAAACTGGCAGCTGAGGAAGTGGGAGAAGGCTTTGCCTTTGGCTATACGATGATATTTTGAAGGCAGAGGCACCAATGATATCTATGCTTTTGGCCTGTGTATGGCTAGGGTAAGTAGTGGTACTAGGAAATGAGGTGGAAAAACTAGGCAAGAGGCAGGTTTAGCAAGGAAATTAAGAACTAAGTTCACTTACAGAAAAATAAAGTTATATTCACACATACCTGGGTTTGTGGGCTGAGATCTGTATCCATTAGAAATGCAAGCAAGGTAGATACAGGTTCAAATCGCAGCTCCACTACTTGCTGTGTGACATCAGGACTTAACCTTTATTGGACTTCAGCTTTTTATACACAAGGATGGCAGTGTCTTTCTAATAGGCTTTATTGTTGCTTGGCTCTTTGTGAATTCAGTAAAATAATGTTTATAAGAAATCTAGTGGCTGGGTGCAGTGGCTCACGCCTGTAATCCCAACACTTTGGGAGGCCAAGGCGGGTGAATCACCTGAGGTCAGGAGTTCGAGACCATCCTGGCCAACAGCTGGGTGTGGTGGTGGGTGCCTGTAATCCCAGGTCCTCCAGAGGCTGATCTCAACTCACCGCAATCTCTGCCTGCCAGGTTGAAGTGATTCCCCTGTTCAAGCAAGAGAATCGCTTGAACCTGGGAGGCAGAGATTGCGGTGAGCTGAGATCACGCCACTGCACTCCATCCTGGGCCACAGAGTGATATTCTGCCTCAAAAAAAAAGAAAAAAAAAAAGGAAGAAAAAAGGACATCTGGTAAGGTGCCAGACATATTCTGAGTGCTAAATAAATGTTAGTTTTATTCTTCTTCCCTCTTCCCTTCCAGACAAGGGTAATGACTCCATTTGTGTATTGATATTTATCGGTATCAACCTGTGGGAATGATGATCTTGACTTACTGAGAGTTGCTGTGGTCCAAACTCAGTATCAACTGCTTTACATAAACATGAAGTCAAACCAACCTGGGGCTGCATCCTGGTACTACCCCTTAGTAGCTGTGCATCCTTGTGCTAGTTATTCTACTTCTCTGAGCTTCGATTTTCTTTGTTTAAAATAGGTGTAATGCTGCTATCCTCAGAAGACTGCTATGAGTATTAAACAGCCACTGCAAAAATAAAAAAGCTTGGGAACATCTTAGATCATCTTTATGAAGGGAAGGATTAGATTCACCGAGGTACACCTATACAAGGGTCTAGTATAGGCAGCTATCATAAAGAATGAGGAAGCTCTGACCATATGATTACCTGGAAAGATGTTCATATGGAAGGCCTCATCTCTCTCTCTCTCTCTCTCTCTCTCTCTCTTTCTCTCTCTTTTGAGACAGAGTCTTGCTCTGTGGCCCAGGCTGGAATGCAGTGGCGCAATTATGGCTCACTGCAGCCTCAACCTCTCAGCCTTAAGTAATCCTCCCAGCTAAGTAAGCCTCCTGAGTAGCTGGGGCTACAGGCATTTGCCAGTATGGACAGCTAATAAAATATATATATATATATATATATATACACACACACACATATATTTTGTAGAGACGATATCTTGCCATGTTACCCCAGGCTGGTCTCAAATTCCTGAGCTCAAGTAATCCTCCCACCTCAACCTCCCAAAGTGCTAGGATTGCAGGTGTGAGCCACCACACCTGGCCTTCATCTCATTTTTGTAAGGCGAAAAATATATGTGAGTGGATTGTAAGGCTGGTTATGTGAATGGTGGCCCTGGGAATTGAGCAAAGCACCACCTGAGCAACTGTATAGAGGTATTTTGTGGCTTGATGGCAACGTAGGTAGATATTGATTTAGATTATAGACATAATCATAGATAAAGGCATGAATATAAATATGTCCCAATACACACGGAATGATTGAGAAAGTTGCTTTAAGCAACCTTTGTCACTTGGGGAGGGGGTAGAATTTGAGAAGCAGAAGGAGAAAAACTTTTGCTTCTTATACTCTCTTTATAAAAGTGCTTTGGGAAGGAGTTTTACTCTTTTTTCTCTTTTTGGCTCCATTTTTCTGTATTTTTCAAATGTAAAAGTCTTCTAAAAACAGAGCTAATGTATAAGAAAATGTTTAGCTAAGCACTGGCTGGCACGAGATTTGTATATTCAATAAAAATGGCAACTAAAGGGAAAGAAGAGTGTGTTTAGTGGGGAGGGGGCAGAGGAGGAGACTAAGAGAAACTGTGGCTGTGAAGTATCCAGCTTCTCTTGGCGGCTGGTGGCAGGTACCCAAGGGTGGCCGGGGTTCCTTTGAGGTGCTAATGATCTGATAGAACCATCCACAGGTGCTGGCTGGGCGATGTTCTCTGGGGCATCTGGAGAAGGTGCTCTTCCTTACCTAATTAAGGAATGATGCTGATGTGAGCATTTCAATCCAAATAGGAGAGTGAGAGTCAGCAGCAGGGCATAGGGTGGGGGTGAGGGTGGCTATGTCGAGTTCCAGGCTCTTCATTGCTCTTCTCTTGCCTCCTGTCTGGTTTCCAATTCAGGTTTCCCCATTGTATTAGCTGCATAACTTTGGCAAGTGACTTAACAGCTTGAGGCTTCAGTTTCCTCATCTGGAAATGGGTTTACAGCAGTCCCTTCTTATCCACACAGAGTATATTCCAAGACCCCCAGTGAATGTCTGAAACTGCAGATAGTGTCAAGTCTTATTTATAATGATTTTTCCTCTACATACCTACCTATGATAATGTTTAATTTATCAATTCAACACAGTAAGAGATTAACAACAGTAATTAATAAAACAGCACAATTATGACAGTGTATCATCATATAAGTTATCACTCACTGTGGCCATAACTCTTGCAGTTTGAGATGTGACAGCAAAACTTGCCTGAATTTCTTTTTCACAATTGCATGGATAGGAGATTCCTTCCCTAGACCTTAGCAACATCAATAGATAATTTTCCATTTTTCCTAAGTCGAGGACTTTCGCCCTTAAAGGAAGCACTGGACAGCTTCTGGACAGCTTCTTTTTGGCATATTTGAATTACAAGCATCACTACTCCTGTGCTTTGGGGATACTATTAAAATTAGGGTTACTTGAACAGAAGCACTTTGATACTAAGAAAATCCATCTGATAACTGAGACAACTTTTTTTATTTTTATTTGTTTATTTATTTATTTATTTTTGAGGCAGAATCTCACTCTATTGCCCAGGCTGGAGTGCAGTGGCATGATCTCGGCTCACTGCAACCTCCACCTCCCAGGTTCAAGTGATTCTCCTGCCTCAGCCTTCTGAGTAGCTGGGATTACAGGCACCCACCACCACACCTGGCTACATTTTGTGTTTTTAGTAGAGACGGGATTTCACTGTCTTGGCCAGGCTGGTCTTTTGAACTCCTGGCCTCGAGTGATCCTTTTGTCTCAGCCTCCCAAGGGGCTGGGATTATAGGTGTGAGCCACTGCACCCAGCCTGATAACCAAGACAACTGTTAAGTGACTGACAGGCGGTTAGCATCTACAGTGTGGATACTTGGGACAAGGGAGGATTCACATCCCGGCGGGACAGTGCAAGATTTCATCACACTACTCAGAACAGTGTGCAGCTAAAAACTTATGAATTGGGCCAGGCGCATTGGCTCACACCGGTAACCTCAGCGCTTTGAGAGGCTCAGGTGGGAGGATCACTTAAGGCCAGGAGTTTGAGACCAACTTGGGCAGTATAGTGAGACCCTTTCTCTACACAAAATAAAAACAAAAATTAGCTAGGCATTGTGGTACATGCCTGTGGTCCCTGCTACTTGAGAGGCTGAGGCAGGAGGATTGTTTGTGTCTAAGAGGTTGAGCGTGCAGTGAGGTTTGATCATGTCACTGCATTCCAGCCTGGACTACAGAGCAAGACTGTGTCCCTAAAAAATAAAATAAAATAAGAAGAATGTGTGAATTGTTTCTTTCTGAAATTTTCCATTTAATATTTTTGAACCTCAGTTGACCACAGGTAACTGAAAACAAGGAAAGTGAAGCACAGAGCTCGTTGAAATACTCATTAACTTTCAGCCAGGATTAGTATTACTCCTAGTACTATATTAGTAATTTAGTATTAGTATACTAGTATTAGCATTATTTCTAAGGCCCACAATCCCTTATTCAAGTTACTGAAATCCAAAAAGCTCTGAAAAAATAAAAGTTCCTTGGAATTTATATAGCAGCAAAGCTGTGAGGTCACCACACGGACTCATCTGGGGGCAAAATCTGACCTGAGCTGACTTGGGAAAGTATTCATGGTCTTTATTTATCTCACTTATTATGATTATTTCTAAGTTTTGCTGCAGAGCAATGAATGCATTTGACTGCAGGGTGTTGCCCCAGAGGTGTTAAGTTATCTATGGTAAATGAACCCTCATCCCTTTGTAAAATCCTAAACATTCAAATTCCTGAAACACATCTGAGTACAAGACTGTGAACCTATACCATAATGAGTACAGCAGACCACACATTCCCCAGTTTTTATGCCTTGCTCCATATATTTATGTCACATGCTTTAATATTTATTGTTACATTTCTCTCGTGAAAGGCGTCAGAATAAAAACGGAGTCACTTGTGTTAAAAACCCTGACAATCCCAGCACTTTGGGGGCCCAAGGCAGGCAGATCACTTGAGGTCAGGAGTTCGAGACCAACCTGGCCAACACGGTGAAACCTCGTCTCTACTAAAAATACAAAAATTATTGGGGCGTTGTGGTGTGCACCTGTAGTCCCAGCTCCTCGGGAGGCAGGGAGAATCACTTGAACCCAGGAGGCGGAGGTTGCAGTGAGCAGAGATTGTGCCACTGCACTCCAGCCTGGATGACAGAGTGAGACTCCATTTTAAAAAAAATCCCTGACAAGTCTGGGCGTGGTGGCTCATGCCTATAATGCCAGCATTTTTGGAGGTTGAGGTGGAAGGATTGCTTGAGGCCAGAAGTTTAAGACTAGCCTGGGTAACATAGCAAGAATCTATCTCTACCCACCCGACCCCACCCCCCAAAAAAAAGCCAGACATGGCACATGCCTGTAGTCCCTGCTATTGATTGAGGCCAGGTCAAGGCTGCAGTGAGCCATGATCACACCACTGCACTCCAGCCTGGAAGACAAAGCAAGACCTCATCTCTTGCAAAAACCATAACTTTGCGCAAAGACCATTGCAACCTTACATAAAAAAAAAATACTTCTACGAGGACATCTTCCCAGCACTGCCTGTCCAACCTCTAACTGGAATCATCCTTGTTAGTCATCCTTGTAGCCAAGGATAATTATCTCAAAACAATTACACAATCCTCCTCATTTTTCCTTTAAAAACCTTTGTCTTTCTTTACTTCCCTCCCCAAATATGCGCATAATTCACTATGGCACCTGTATTCCCATTGCAATGCCTATTCTCTAATAAACATAATTTTATTTTGAATCGTTTTCCTGTCTGTCATTTAGGTTGACACTCTTTAAATCAACCCCAGTTTCTTTTTTAACTTAAATTTATTTTCAAAGGAAACTTTATAACCCAACTGTAAATGGAAAGTGAGTATTGCTGGCTGTAAATAGAAGGCCACTGTAAAAATAAACATGATGAAAACAAAATGATGTTATTAAATTCCAGCTAGGTACCGTGAATTGGAAAGGAAATAGCTTTCTCGCCATGTGGTGAGATCTTGTTTAATGCCTTGTCCGGATACCACATAGCAGCAGTGGTAGATGCTACTTGCAGCCCGGGAGCCTCCTACTGGTGGAGTTGCCTGCTGGGGTAGAAGGAAGGGGCTAGTTAGCCCACCACCCCTTCAACCTGAGGTGGACAGCACAGATATTCCATGCTTCAAGGAACAGCATTAACAGCTGCCCTTCCTCTGATTAGAGCACCCAGAATATGCCCAAAGCCACTCGGTAACAGGAGCCCCCACATGCAACAGGAAATGTCCTTGTGAGCTGTAAGACCCTCGAACCAATATCGCTGAAAGGTGCCGTAGTATGACTAAGGCATGGTGAGTCCAGTAGCTCGTTTTGGCTCAAAGTGAGATCCTGGAGTCTGGGCACTAGGCAAGAAGTGGCTGTTTTTTCATTCATTCATTCAAAAGAGGATATACTGGCCGGGTGCGGTAGCTCATGTCTGTAATCTCAGCACTTTGAGAGGCTGAGGTGAGCAGATCACCTGAGGTCAGGAGTTCGAGACCAGCCTGGTCAACTTGGTGAAACCTTGTCTCTACTAAAGATACAAAAATTAGTGTGGTGTGGTGGCAGGCACCTGTAGTCCTTTGGGAAGCTGAGGCATGAGAATCACTTGAACCTGGGAGGCGGAGGTTGCAGTGAGCTGAGATCATGCCACTGCACTCCAGCCTGGGTGACAGAGTGAGACTCCATCTCAAAAAACAAAAAAAGAAAAATAAATAAAAAATTAAAAAAAATTTAAAAGGACATACTGAGTGCCTCCTATGTGCTAAGCACTATACCTGGCTCTAGGGAAGCCGAGGGACAAGCCCCTGCCTTTGTGGATATGGGAGAGATGGAGAAAGATCATATGGAGGAAATAAACAAGGAGACAGGATAGCTAGTCACAGAGGGAAGTTAGGGAAGCCTCTCAGAGAAGGGGCATCTGGGCTGAGACCAAATGCCAAGCATGAGCAACCACACTAAGAATAAGTGGGAGAGCATCCATGCTGGGTGACCAGCAAGTGCACAGGGCCAGAAGCTGGAATTCTTACCTCTCATCATCCCATCTTCAGGGAAATGCTTCATGGGGTGCAGAATCCCTGGGGGTGAGGGACAGAGGGGTTGGCTTAAGATTCGTGGGTCATAACTCAAGAGGTTCTGATTCAGCAGGTCTGGGGTAGACCTGAGGTTCAGCATTTCTTTTCTTTTTCTTTCTTTCCATCTTTCTTTCTTTCTTTCTTCTTTCTCTTTCTTTTTCTTTTTTTTTTTTTTTTTGAGACAGAGTCTCCCTCTGTCACCCACGCTGGAGGCGGTGGCGTGGTCAGCTCACTGCAACCTCCACCTTCTGGGATCAAGTGATTCTTGTGCCTCAGCCTCCCTAGTAGCTGGGATTACAGGTATGTGCCACCATGCCTGGCTAATTTTTGTATTTTTTTTAGTAGAGACAGGGTTTCACCATGTTGGCCAGGCTGGTCTCGAACTCCTGACCTCAAGTGATTTGCCCATCTCAGCCTCCCAAAGTGCTGGGATTGCAGGTGGGAGCCACTGCACCCGGCCTGCTTCTACACCTTCTTACCCATGTAACCTTTTTGAATTTCTCAACATCTCTAAGCTTCAGTTTCCTCAACTGGAAAATTGGAATGGCCAATTATATGAGATAATATAAATTAAGCACCTAGCATGTCCCTGACACATGGGATGTATGGGCAATAATGATGATGATGGTTATTATGTACAGGTCATTCATGGGACCCCTTTACTCAGAGGAGTTCCCTAGACCCAGTGTAGCAAGCTGGTGTCGTGATGCCTCTGTCCAAAGTGTTAGACTAGACTTTCTCCCTGTTATGTGATTTCTTGTCCATTCTAATCCATATTTCACTGGTGAGGACATTAAGGCTTGCGGAAGTTAAGTTATTTAAGGGTGACCCAGTCATGTAGCCATGCTGGAATCTGAATAAGGTCTGTTTGAAATATGCTATTAGTTTGGAATTTCCACCAGGTCTGTTTGTTTCCACTCCACATGGGGCCACTGTGTCAGGAATTTGGGGGATGCCAGATTAACCGGGCAGAACTGTGTCACTCACTCCCAGGAGCCAAGGGCTGGGAAGGGACAGCCTGGATCTGGTTGGGGGCCCCGAGGTCTTTGGGGAGTACAGTGGAGTCTGGGGGTATCTCAGCTGGGGCTGCTGTGAAGAGGACTGGGAAGGTGCCCAGAGCACCAGGAAGCCACAGATGAATCAATCAGTTAATGCCCCAGTGAGCAACACGGTGCCCATGCCATGCTGGCTCTGTGGGGGACACAGAAAAACAGGCCACGTCCTTCCCGCAGGAGCTTTGTCTCACTGGGGAGAGAGAATACAGACTCACAAAGACAGAGGCCACATCAGAGCAGGCAGAGAATGCTCTCAATGTGCCGGGCATTTGGGGTGGGGCTTGAAGGACAGACCAAGACTAGTCCTCAGTGGGGGTGCTGCCCTGGGACGGCGTGGGGGCACATTTCGGGGGATAGCATAACTCAGGCAATGGGGAGGGCTCCTCCCAGGGATTGGAAGAAGAGGTGAGAAAGGAGAGCTGTGACTGCTTTTGGTGCCCTACGTGATGGATAAATCCAGACAGTTCCTGAGGGCCCCCAAAAGCAGAGAAGATGTTAAAGTTATGGCAATAGCCTGGCTCCCAGGCTGTGTGATCTTGGGCAACTTGCTTACACTCTCTGAACCTCAGCTTCCTCCTCTGTAAAATAGGGATAATAATAGCACGAGCTCTCTACTTTTGTGTAGCATTAAATGAGACAAGGTCTGTGAAATGCATGGCATGCTGCCTGGCACATAGTACACGCTCAGTAGGTGTTATTAATTAAGATGATGGGCTGGGCACAGTGACTCACACCTGTAATCCCAGCACTTTGGGAGGCCGAGGCAGGCAGATCACCTGAGGTCGGGAGTTCAAGACCAGCCTGGCCAACCCGGTGAAACCCCGTCTCTAATAAAAATACAAAAATTAGTGGGCATGGTGGTGGATGCCTGTAATCCCAGCTACTTGGGAGGCTGAGGCAGTAGAATTGCTTGAACCTGGGAAGAGGCAGAGGTTGCAGTGTGCCGAGATTGTGCCACTGCATTCCAGCCTCGGCAACAGAGTGAGACTCTGTCAAAAAAAAAAGGAACGAAGGAAGGAAGGAAAAGGGGAAGGGAAGAAAGAAAGAGAAGAAAGAAAGAAAGAAAGAAAGAAAGAAAGAAAGAAAGAAAGAAAGAAAGAAAGAAAGAAAGAAAGAAAGAAAAAGTGGAAGGAAGGAAGGAAGGAAGAGAAACGATGATGGATGATGGTGAGGGTGAGGGTGGTAATCAGAGTAAGAAGAAGTGATGTGATAGGTGTGTTCTGGCAGCTTGGGAAGTAAATCCCATGACTCCATACATCCCTTCCTAGGATTTGGAAGAGACCTTTCCCCCTGTTGAATTTCTGGGTGAGATGCAGAGATGGATAAACTTTGGTGAAAGGTGAAAAGCCAGTTGGCAGTAGGACAATGTGGCCTGGCCCCCAGGTACATTACCCAGTGAATACTTGTTGAATTGATAGATTTCCAAAAATAATTCTGAGAGGCATTGCGAAGGTGCCATGGATGCTGATGTCTAGGAAGTGGCAGCACCAGCCAGTAGGCTGGTCATTGTTCCCTGCTAGAATCAAGTCTTTTTGACTGTCAGTTGGGCAAAACACCTCCATGTTCCAGAAGCCTCCTGAAGAACCCAGGTGGATAATTAAACTATCTTGCACAAACCCACAGCTTCTTTATGCAGTGGCCCAAGGGACTCATAGCCTTGCAAGCTCAGGGACTCTGGTTTTTCAATCACCATAAGTCTCGGATCCCACAGCCCCTATTTTCCATCCTCCCATTACTTGGGTTTCCTGATTGTGTGGGACTCCTGGAAGGCATGAAAATGAAGGAAAGTGGGCAGAGGTGGGAGGAGAAGGAGGAGGAGGAGGGGGTGAGAGTCCTAGGAGAATTTGCCAGGCTTCGGAATGAAGCTGCCACATGTCTGCTGGGAGTCGGTGGAAACACAGGGACAGATATATCTATACCGTGAGGGCTGTGGCAGCCCACACATGCAGAACATTTTGATGGTTAATAAATCTTAGGGAAAAGAACTGGGCTTTGGTTCAGATGTGGTGGAGACTAGGGAAGAACCTGCTGTCCAGATTCATCCACGAGGACAAGGCTTCCTTCCTAACTTTTTCACCTCAGGGTGCATTGGGCAAAAGGTCAAGGCCACTCACAGCCCTGAGGCAGCTGGCCTGGAGCTCGATCGCCCATGGCTGCGGGACTGCTCTGAGGGCCAACGGGAGTCTTACTTCTCTATAAGAAGCTGTGACTTCTTTCTGAAGAGTCACGTGGGGTTCCACATTGAGAAGGATCTCTGCTTCATTTAGTGCTCTGCTGTTACTATGTTGAAATTCTTAATATTTTTTTGAACCAATGGCTTCCCATTTTCAATTTGTGCTGGACCCCATACATAAATTATGTACTGGTCTTGCTCAGCACAGTAGTAACCCAAGCCAAGCATACCTTGAGGAAAACTGTTTTAGCGCATGAAAAACTTGCTAGATATGTCCTTTTGACCATTTTCATTGTTTCATTGATCCTGAAGAGTATAGGAAAGTAAAGGTTTTTAAAAACATAAGGCCGGATGTGGTGAGCACTTTGGGAATCCCAGCACTTTGAGAAGTCAAGGCGGGTGGATTACTTGAGGTCAGGAGTTCAAGACCAGCCTAGCCAACATAGCAAAACCCTGTCTCTACTAAAAATACAAAACTTAGCCAGGTGTGGTGGCAGGTGACTGTAATCCCAGCTACTCAGGAGACTGAGGCAGGAGAATAACTTGAACCTGGGAGGTGGAGTTTGCAGTGAGCCGAGATTGCACCACTGCACTCCAGCCTGGGCAACAGAACCAGAATGCATCTCAAAAATAAAATAAAATAAAATAAAATAAAATAAAATAAAATAAAATAAAATAAAATAAAAACATAAAAGTCACTTTGGGAGGCTGAGGCAGGCTTTTGAGACCAGCCTGGACAAAATAACAAGACCTTGTCTGTACACAAAAACAATTAAGTTAGCTGGGTGTGGTGGCGTGTGCCTGTAGTTCTTGTTATTCATGAGGCTGAGACAGGAGAATCACTTCAGGTGAGGAGGTCAAGGCTGCAGTGAACTATGATTATGCCACTGCACTCCAGCCTGGGCAACAGAGTGAGATACTGTCTTTAAAAACAAATAATAAATAAGTAAAAAATAAAAAAATTGAAAACACTAAGGTGCTAAAAGGATCTCTTGAGACAAGTTAGTGTAGGGTTTATGAGCTTAGACTCTGGAGCCAGAGTGCCCAAGTTCAAATCCCAACTGTGTTACTTCAAGCTGGGTGACCTTGGGCACGTGTTTGGCCTTTCTGAGTTTCATTTTCCTCTTCTGTAAATTTGAGCTAATAATAGGATTTATCTCAGAGGGTTGTTTTGAGAAATAAATAAGTTCACTATAAAAAGTTCTGGAATAGTGAATGTTTTAATGAATATGTTCTAGCTACTGTTATTTTTTTTTTTTACAAAGACTAATAGCTATACACACTAATTGCTATTTATTCAGTGCTTACTGGATGACAGAAGCTTGCTTTCTTTTCCTTCCTTGCCTCCCTCCCTCCCTTCCTCCCTCCCTCCCTTCCCTCCTTCCTCCCTCCCTCCCTCCCTTCCTTCCTTCCTTCCCCATTCCCTTGCCCTCACTTCACTTCATTTCCTTGCCTTGCCTTCCTTTTGTCAGACAAGATCTCACTCTCTGGTCCAGACTGGAGTGCAGTGGTGCAATCATAGCTCACTGTAGCCTTGAACTCCTGGGCCCAAGCGATTCTCCTGCCTCAGTCTCCTGAGTAGCTGGGACTACAGGTGTGTGCCATAGTGTCTGGCTAATTAAAAAAAAAAAATTTAAGAGACAGAGTCCTGCTATATTTACCAGGCTGGTCTCAAATTCCTGGCCTCAAACTATTCTCCTGCTTCAACCTCCCAGGGTGCTGGGATTATAGGTGTGAGCCACCGTGCCTGGCCAAAAACACACTTTCATTTGGTCCTCACAACAGCTCCAGAAGATACCTATTATTATCACCCATTTTTTTACAGATGAGAAAACAGGCACAGAGAGGGTAAGGAACTTATGCTAGGAAGCACAGCTAACAAGAGACAGAGCTGGGTTTAGAACAAAGGTAGTCTGACTTTGGACTTCATACTCTCTTTACTTCTTTTCATTATGCAGTTAACCAAATTAGGAAAAGTAGCACAGATGGGGAGGATCGGCGGGGCAGGAGGAGACGCTCGGCTCAATTACAACAGGAAGGGGTGGAAGGACTTGTGGAATAGCCAAGCAGAGACGTCCAGTGGTCTGGGTTCTTACCCAGATCCACGTTAAACCTGCAGCTTCCCCACCAGCACACCGCGAACCAAGCACAAACCACATTTCTTCACTGCTTAGTACTGTTCAGCCTCAGCCACAAATGTTTGCCTCCATCATTCCTTCTTGTTGACTCTGATTCCACATTGAGAGCAGATTAGTGCAGGCTGACTTTAACATTTTCTCAAATCAAATAGGTCAGGTCCAGGGACAGACATGACAATTGATCATGACCAGAAATACCCTGGTCTGTGGACGATAGTCCTGGCTTGGAGAAGCACCATCTCTTTCCTTTGTGGCCTTACCCACCACCATTTTATTTTATTTTATTGATTGAGTGAGTGGAGTCTTGCTTGCTTATTTATTTATTTATTTATTTATTTATTTATTTATTTGTTGAGATGGAGTCTTGCTCTGTTGCCTAGGCTGGAGTGCAGTGGTGTGATCTCAGCTCACTGTAACCTCTGCCTCCCGGGTTCAAGTGATTCTCCTGCCTCAACCACCCAAGTAGCTGGGATTACAGGCATCAACCACCATGACCAGCTAATTTTTGTATTTTTAGTAGATATAGGGTTTCACTATGGTGGCCAGTCTGGTCTTGAACTCCTGACCTCAGGTGATCTGCCCGCCTGGGCCTCCCAAAGTGCTGGGATTACAGGCGTGAGCCACTGCTCCCGGCTTATTTTATTTCTTTATCACATACTGAAAAGGCATTTAGAAGGTACTTGGCACTTTTTTATTTTTGAGATGGGGTCTTGTTCTGTTACCCAGGCTGGAGTGCGGTGGCACAGTCTCAGCTCATTACAACCTCTGCCTCCCTGGTTCAATTGATTCTCCTACCTCAGCCTCCCGAGTAGCTGGCACTACAGGCAGTGCCACCGTGCCTGGCTAATTTCTCTATTTTTAGTAGAGACAGGGTTTCGCCATGTTAACCAGGCTGATCTCGAGCTCCTCACATCAGGTGATCCACCCTCCTCAGCCTCCTGAAATGCTGGGATTACAGGTGTGAGCCACTGCACTTGGCACTTTTTAACGGCACCTTACATACACTAATTCATAATAGCCCCATGCGAGATTAACATTGTCCCGGTTTTGCAGATGAGAAAATTGAGACACACAGAAATCTTATAAATTGCCTTGAATCTCTCTGTAGAGATTTTGCTCTTAACTTTTGCCTCATGCTGTGGCTGACGGAGGCAACCCAAGTGCCCCTGGGCTGGCCTTCTGCTTCCCAACAAGGAAACGGGAAACACGCTGAGAAGGTCCTAAGAATCCAGTCTCTCTGGCCAGGAAGCAGCACCCAGTGGCATTCCTAGTATTTGTCCCTTGCAGGGACATTGTCTAGACTGTGTCCTAAAGGAATGTCTGCCTCTATTGAACTTCAAACATCTTCAGCAGAGTAGATCCCTGGAGACAATTTGTGTGTATTGACTGAGAGGCTCAGGGAAGGATGCAAGGAGCCTGGAAAACTTGTTTCATGAGCCTTCCTCTTTGGGGAGAATACAGGGTGAAATTCTGGTGCATAGACTCTAGAGGCAGACTATCCAGGTTCAAATCCTAGCAGCACCCCTTACTGGGTGTGTGACCTTGGGCGAGTCACTTAACCACTCTGTGCTTCGATTTCCCTAATCTGTAAAATGGGATTAACAACAGTACCTATCTCACAGGGGCTTTGTGAGGATTAAATTAGATAATGTATGTTAAGGGATTGAACAGTGCCAGGCATGTCATAAACACTATTTTCTTTTTGAGATGAGGTCTCTCTCTGTGGCCCAGGCTGGAGTGCAGTGGTGCAATCTTGGTTCACTGTAATCTCCACCTCTTGGATTCAAGCAATTCTTCTGCTTCAGACTCCCGAGTAGCTGGGATTACAGGTGTGTGCCACCACGCCTGGCTAATTTTTGTATTTTTACCAGAGATGGGGTTTCACCATGTTGGCCAGGTTGGTCTTGAACTCCTGAACTCCTGACCTTAAGTGATACATCTGCCTCAGCCTCCCAAAGTGTTGGGATAACAGGCATGAGCCACTGTGGCCAGCCTAACACCATTCAAATAAAAGCTATTTTCATTGCTGACTCACTCCAAAGAGCTGACTTCTTGATATCTTTTCTCTCACTCTGAAACATCGAATTTGTCCACAGAGTCTGTCAATTCAGTCTGCAAAGCATGTCTCTCTTTGGAATCCTTCCCTCCCTCATTCCGGTCCAAGCCACCGCCATCCCTTACCTGGATGGCCCCGGTCATCTCCTTTGTGATCACTCTGCTTCTGATCTTGCTCATTTCTTTCTCATAGGGACATTTTACACACACACACACACACACACACACACACACACACACAGCCACTTTACACGACTCCACGGCTTTAAAGCCCTCTAGTGGCTTTTTGTCCTATTTAAAACTACGTGTGAAGTCTTTGCAAAGTTGCACGACACCTGTGATCCAGCTCCTGTCCACCGTCCAGCCCTCGTCCTGACCCCCTTGGTCACATCCCTGGGCTGTAGCCTGTGCCACGCCCTCTGCCTGGAACCTATCTCCTCCTCTCTATTCCCACTCAGGTCTCAGTTCAAAATGTCACCTCTTCAGAGAGGCCCTCTCTGCTGTCCCATGGCAGGACATGATCTGATTTACTCTGTAAAAAGATTATTCTTACTTCTTTGTGGAGAAATCATCACTTACACAGCATGGCCTTGCACTGTTTCTACCGAATCCCACCAGGCACCAGGCACGCCTGCCTGAAAGTACGTGAATTGTAATTCATCTGCTCACTCAGTAGGCACTGTGCTTGGAACTGTGTGCAAAACCAAGACAAATGAGTCATGTGGCAGCCCGCCATGAGGTCACAACCTGAGCTGGAAGCTTATGTGATGGTTCTCTTATGCTGGAAACATTCTGTGGCTCATAGCTTTTTGTAAAGAGTGAAGTGTCTCTGACGGGTGCCAGGAAGCCTGCGTTAAAATCCTGGCTCTTGTGCTTGCTGTGATGACCTTGGGTAAGTTACTTAACCTCTCTGAGCCTCCCTTATCTCATAGCACAGCTATTGGGAGTAAAAGACGTAAGGTATGGGATGCACGTGGTGCATATTAGGCAGTAGATGTCATTCGTTTGCTGCCTTCTTTTTCGACTCTGCATACTCATTAGTCCTTATCTCTTCGTTCAGTTGGCTTGACTTTGTGCACATTGGAGAGATATCGAGCAGTGGTTAAGTGCCTGTATGCAGAGCCAGCGGCCACTGCTTTATTAGCTGTGTGACCTCAGGCAGGCTGCTTGACACATCTGTGTCTTAGGTTCCACAACTGCAAAATGAGAATAACTATCTATAGGGCTGCTGTGAAGGTTAAGTGAGCTAATTCAAGAAATGCAGCCAGGCCAGTGGCACGTAGTAAATATTTAAAAACTGTTCACTTTTACCAATGATAATATTAATTAATCATCTAGGTTTTTTTTCTTTTTTTTGAGACAGAGTTTCACTCTTGTTGCCCAGGCTGGAGTGCAATGGCGCGACCTCGGCTCACTGCAACCTCCGGCTCCCATATTCAAGTGATTCTCCTGTCTTAGCCTCTTAAGTAGCTGGGATTACAGGCATGCACCATGATGACTGGCTAAGTTTTTGTATTTTCAGTAGAGACAGGGTTTCTCTATGGTGGCCAGGCTGGTCTTGAACTCCTGACCTCAGGCGATCCACCTGCCTCGGCCTCCCAAAGTGCTGGGATTACAGGCATGAGCTACCACACCTGGCCTATCTAGTTTTGTTGGTTTTTTTTTTGTTTTTTTTGAGACAGGGTCTTGCTCTGTCACCCAGGCTAGAACACAGTGGGGAGATCAGCAGTCACTGCAGCTTTGAACTCCTGGGCTCAAGCAATCCTCCCATCTCAATCAGCTAAGTGGCTGGGAGGGATATGCCAACGTGCCTTGCTAATTTTTAAATCTTTTGTAGAGCTAGGGTTGCCCAGGCTGGTCTTGAGTTCCTGAGCACAAGCAATCCTCCCTCCTTGGCCTCCCAAAGTGCTGGGATTACAGGTGTATCAGCTCCTGGCCTGATAATACTAATTAATTGCTTAGTATGGGCTCAGGCCTGCATAAGAAGACGTAGGAATATAGAAGGAGGTAAATTCTGTCCAGCTGCAAGGACAGCTTGCAGAGGCGATGAATGGAATCAAACAGCACAAAGTTGCATGGGTTCTACAGATTCTCAAGAACAGGGGAGGGAAATGGGAGTGCCCTTCACACCTTGGATTGCTGCAGGCACTAGAAGAGCAGGCAGCTTCTGGAATAGCCACATCTAGAACAGGAAGCAATGAGGACTGGACACGGTTCTTCTGCCAAAGGCATGGACACCTCTCCTCAATGACATGGTGAGTGATCTAGGAGTGACCCACCAAGTGTGGTCGTTCCACTGTTTATAGACTTTTTCCTAGGTCCCTGCTCATCTCTTCATTCAAGCAATGTTTTCTGAGTATCCACAAAGTCAAAGATCCTGTTTTATGCCCAGGAGTTTTGGATGCAAGTGTTGGCTGCACATCTCAACAGTTCAGAGTGCTATGAGGAAGTCAGCCACATCGGCAAACCCATTGCTCCCTCAGATGCAGATGAGAGAACACAGATCTTGCACCATTGGACCAAAAAGAAAGATTCTTCTATTGCAAACCCTGGGCTGCTGGAGAGACAATGGCCACCCCAGCACACCTTGTCTTGAGAGATGCCACCAACCCCAAGGAGTCATGAATCAGAAATGCAAAGGATGCAATGATGCAAATTACCCACCAGGCAGGATTTCTTCCCTGGCCCCATGTTTCAGACCACCATTCTGTTATGCATGGGGACCTCCAGTTCTTCCATGGGGTGCTCAGAGAAATGGAGGGGCTTGAGTTGCTCTGTGCATCATCTGTCGTGTGCATGATGGAGAGAGCTGTGGTAGCGTTTACAGCGAAGCATACTTTAGTGTCTGGGTGACTGTTGTCTTAGAATGCATCCCCAGAATACACGCTGTAGGACAGAGATTTTCATGCCAGAAGTTTATTGGGATGGACTCTTGGGAAGAACCCCCATGTTGTGGGAAGGGGGAAGCAGGACCAGACAGAGGGAGAAGAAGAACGGCAATGCGGTTGTCACAGTGGACTCAGCCAGTCCTGTAGGGATTCGAGTCAAGATGACATTTGGAAGCTGGGTGCAGTGGCTCACGCCTATAATCCCAGCACTTTGAGAGGCTGGGACGGGTGGATCACTTGAGGTCAGGAGTTCAAGACCAACCTGGCCAACATGGTGAAACTCAATCTCTACTAAAAATACAAAGATTAGCTGGGTATGGTGGCACATGCCCATAGTCCCAGCTACTTGAGAGGCTGAGGTAAGAGAATCACTTGAACCCAGGAGGCAGAGGTTGCAGTGAGCTGAGACCGTGCCACTGCACTCCAGCCTGGGTGACAGAGCAAGACTCTGTCTCAAAACAAAACAACAACAAAAAAAATGTCATTTGGAGATGTCCAGGACAAAAGCAAGCTAGTTGAACCTTTGTACTCCCATATTGCTCAGCTATTGGATGTGGGAGGCCTCTGGAAAGGGGGTGTGACCTTGGCTGAGGCAGCTCTTTTGTGTTGAGAGCAGTTCCCAGAGTGGCGCTCAGCTGTGAACCAGTTGTGTCGGATAAGAACGGTGTTGCCCCCACACCTGCCCCCCATATCAAACAGAGTGAGGGGCTAGTCTTGGTCTCTTACTAGCTGAGAGACTGGGGATCAGTCAACTCCCTGGAGCCTCACTTTCTCCATCTGTAAAATCGGGGTGAGACCAGGAAGGGTTTCATGGGCTGGAGTGGGAGGGCTGAATGAATGAGGGGCTATAAGTGAATCTCTAGCATGGCAGTGCAAGGGGAGGTTATCATTGTGCCTGGGATAATGCAGAGCATCCTGCCTGATGCAGTGTGGGGTGTGTGTATGTGTTGGGGTAGGTGTGGGCAGGAATTTGGCCTGGGGCAGAGCGTGTCCAAGAAAGCTTCTCTCAGCTGGAGACAGTTGTACATTGAAGAAACTGTGGTACCTGGGGTTACAGGCAAAGAAGTGGGATGAGGGAGATACCAAATGGGTGGAAGGAGTAGTTATGAGTCCAGAGGTAGGAAAGAGCCCCTAACTGCCAGGTGGTTCCCTTCTTTTGGGGTCCGTGCCAGAACTCCCTGCTTTGTCACTCCATACTCCTGCGCAGGAAACTGGAGCTTAGTAGCTTTCTGCTCCTGAAGCCGCCATTCAGCCTTTTCACCTTGTTCAGCATGACCGCTTCAGCAGCCAGGAGGGAAGAGACGAAAAGCCCAGAAGGAAGAATAGAAACCCTGAGTTTCCAATAGGCTAAATACAAGCTGCCATCAAACGCAAATAAATCCAAAGGGCAGTGACCACACGGTGGCTTCAAGAAAAGCCCACTGGTGTGACAAGTCCCACTAATGTGTGAAGAGTGGTGGTGTAGCTGGGTAAATGGCACTGGAGGAAGAAAGCTCACCTGGTGGCTCCATCAAAGAGCTCAGACCAACCACATCCGGAAAATGTGCCTGTCAATTGCCTTGGATCTAAAGGAGGCTGAGGTCAACTCTGAGACCATCACTTAATGTGTATATATTATATATACAGTCCAGGCACAGTGGCTCACACTTGCAATCCCAGCACTTTAGGAGGTAGAGGGCAGTGAATTGCTTGAGGCTAGGAGTTCCAGACCACTTTGGGTAACAAAGCAAGACCTCATCGCTACAAAATAATTTTTTCCTTTTTTAAAAAAAGATTTTTTTTTAGAATTTTACTTTAAGTTCTGGGCTACATGTGCAGAACGTGCAGGTTTGTTACATAGGTGTACACGTGCACTGGTGGTTTGCTGTATCTATCAACCCATCATCTAGGTTTTAAGCCTTGCATGCATTAGGTGTTTGTCCCAATGCTCTCCCTCTCCTCGCCCCCCACCCCCCGACAGGCCCCAGTGTGTGATGTTCCTCTCGTTGTGTCCATGTGTTCTCATTGTTTAACTCCCACTTGTGAATGAGAACATGCAGTGTTTGGTTTTCTGTTCCTGTGTTAGTTTTCTGAGAATGATGATACAATAATTTAAAAAAATATATTAGCTGGGTGCAACAGCTACTCAGGAGGCTGAGGTGGGAGGATCCCTTGAGCCCAGGAGTTGGAGGCTGCAGTGAGTTATGATCACCCTATTCCACTCCAGCCTGGGTGACAGAGCAAACCTGTCTCTAATACACACACACACACACACACACACTTTTTAGTTTTTAGAGCAGTTTTAGGTTCACAGAAAAATTGAGCAGAAGGTGCAGAGATTTCCTATATCCCCCGTCCCCATTCATGCGTAGCATCCCCTATTATCAACATCCCACACCAGAATGGCACATTTGTCACAGCTGATGAACCTGTATTGATACTTCATCACCACCCAGGATCCATTGCTAATATTAGGAGTCCATCACCTTTTTGTTACTCAAATTTGACAGTTCAGCCCCTGAGAGCCACACTCTCTGGATTCTCCACAAAGGATGTACATGGAGATGAATAGAGGGAAGTAATTAACTGATTACCAATTAGTGTATTCAACAAACACTGATTGACATCTTGTTTTTGCCAGGCACTGCTTCAGTTACTGGATCACAGAGGTCATAATGCTGGATTAAAACTTAAAAAAAAAGATCATATTGAGTGTCGTGGCTCATGCCTATAATCCCAGCACTTTGGGAGGCTGAGGCGGGTGAATCACTTGACCTTAGGAGTTCGAGACCAACCTGGACAACATGGTGAGACCCCGTCTATGCAAATAAATGCAAAAATTTACTGGGCATGGTGGCGTGAACCTGTAAGCCCAGCTCCTTGAAAGGCTGACTTGAGCCTAGGAGGTCAAGGCTACAGTAAGCTGAGATTGAGCTACGGCACTCCAGCTTGGGCGACAGCATAAGACTGTCTATAAAAACAAAACCAAACCAAATACCCCAGTCTGTGCTGTTGGAGGGCAGGTTAATGCACTCCCAGGGCTGGTAGTGACCAGAAGGAGCATGAGAGAAGCTTCTAGGAGCTTATCAGGTGCTATCTCTTGATTTGGGTGCTGGTTACCCAGATGTGTTCAGTTTATGAAATTCCATTGAGTTATATACCTACACTGTGTGCATTTCTCTGTAGGTGCACTTTAATTTTTACAAAGCTAAAAAAACTTAAATGTTCTAAGCACTAGGAAGGTGATACTCTTTCCTATGCGTAATTAAAAGAAAATCCTATCCTTAAAATGTACATAAGGAAGTCCAAAAAACTCTATTTTTTTCTGTGATGACTGCTTTAATAAGTTTTTGAGATAGCAAATCTCTTTTTTTTTTTTCTTTAGACAGAGTCTTGCGCTTGTCATCCAGGCTGGAGTGCAGTGGCACGATCTCAGCTCACTGCGACCTCCACCTCCCTGGTTCAAGCTATTCTCCTGCCTCAGCCTCCTAAGTAGCTGGGATTACAGGTGCCCGCCAACTCAACTGGCTAATTTTTGTACTTTTAGTGGAGATGGGGTTTTGCCATTTTGCCCAGGCTGGTCTAGAACTCCTGACTTCAGGTGATCCACCCTCCTTGGCCTCCCAAAGTGCTGGGATTACAGGTGTGAGCCACTGTGCCAGGCCACATATCTCATTTCTCATTTTTAAAAGACTTTTTTTTCTCCCCTCCTCCTGCCATATGTTCTTATCTGAAATACCTGCTTTAGTTTGCTATTAATTCAGTCCTGCAGATAGATAAAACTACAAGGTCACTATCTTCCTGGAATTGAAATTGTTTTTATCTTATTTTGTTTACTTTTTAAAGATGAGGGTCTCTTTATGTTGCTGAAGCTGGACTTGAACTCCTGGGCTCAAGTGAATTGCCCACCACAGCCTATGGGGTAGCTGGGACCATAGGTGTGAACCACCTAATTTTTTCATTTGTTTGTTTTTGAGATGGGGTCTTGCTCCATCACCCAGGCTGCAGTGCAGTCAGCTCACTGCAACCTCTGCCTCCCAGGCTCAAGCTATCCTCCCACCTTAGCCTCCTGAGTAGCTGAGACCTCAGGCACACACCACCAAGCCCAGCTATCTATCTATCTATCTATCTATCTATATATATATATATATATATATTTATTTTATTTTATTTTATTTTATTTTATTTTCATTTTTATTTTTATTTTGTATTTTTGGTAGAGACAGGTTTTGCCATGTTGCCCAGGCTAGTCTCGAACTCCTGAGCTCAGGCGATCCACCTGTTTCAGCCTCCCAATCTAATTCTAAAGAAGGAAGTTCCAGTGAGAGAAAACAGCCACTTCACAAGCAAATACAAAAACAAGTTAACTGCAGAGAGCAATGAATACCGAAGGGAATAAACAAAGGCAAAGAGACAGAGAGGTGGTGGGGGGTGGGAGTAGCAAGAGAATGTTCCCTGAGAAGTTGACATTTAAATAGAGCCCTAGGCCGGGTGTGGTGTCTCATACCTGCAGTCCCAGCACTTTAGGAGTCTGAGGTGGGAGGATAATGTGTGGCCAGGAGTTCAAGACCGGCCTGGGCAACACAGCGAGACCCCACCCCTACTAAATACATACATACATACATACATACATACATACATAGAGCTCTAAATGATGAGATGAAACCAACCATGTGAGAAGACCTTTCTAGGTAGTGGGAATGCAATAACTGAGGACCCAAGAGCTTCCTAGAATGTGACAGAAAGGTAGGTGAGGCTGGAGTGGAGAAGACAGCAGGGAATGTGGCTGAAATGAGACTGGAGAGGGAAGGGGCAGATGGGGCAAAGCACTTGTTTTTAGTCTCAGTTGCCCCTTAATCATCACCAGGGGAGCTTTTAAAAATACCAGGCCAAGTGCAGTGGCTCACACCTGTAAACCCAACACTTCTGGGAAGCTGAGGCGGGAGGATTGCTTGAGCCCAGGAGCTCAAAACCAGCCTGGGCAACATGGCAAGACCTTATCTCTATTAAAAAAAATAGGTCAGGTTCAGAGGCTCATGCCTGTAATCCCAGCACTTTGAGAGGCCGAGGCGGGTGGATCACTTGAGGCCAGGAGTTGAAGACCAGCCTGGCCAACATGGTGAAACTCCTTATCTACTAAAAATACAATAATTAGCCTGATGTGGTGGTGTGTTTCTGTAATCCCAGCTACTTGGGTGGCTGAGGCACAGGAATCGTTTGAACCTGGGAGGCAGAGGTTGCAGTGAGCCGAGATTGTACCACGGTCCTCCAGCCTGGGCAATAGAGCATGACTCTGTTTCAAAAAACAGAAACAAAAACAAACTAACAAAAAAATAAGCTGTGCACAGTGGTGGATGCCTGTAGTCTCCACTGTTCTGGGGGTTGAAGTGGGAGGGTGGCTTGAGCCCAGGAGTTCAAGGTTGCAGTGAGCTATGATCACGCCACTGCACTCCGGCATGGGCAGCAGAGCAAGACTCCATCTCAAAAAATAAAAAAATAAATCAATACCTGGAACCCATCCTGATGGCAGATGCTGACTCTGTTGATTGTATTTTGTAGTTGCATTTCTTACAAACCCCCAGGGGATACTGGATGCTCCTGGTCCAAGGGCCACTCTTTGAGTAGCAAGGCTTTGCCTGTGATGAGGAGGCTTATTTTTACAGACCCATGGGAAGCTGTTGGAGAATATTAAGCATAAGGATAGCAAGACCTTACAGATGTTTTCAAAAGATTACTCAGGCCACATTGTGGAAAACAGATTGGAGGCAGACAAGAGTGGAAGCCAGATGACAAGCGATGAGGAATTAGAAGAAAGTTGAGTGATTTTTGCTGCTTTCCAGGCTGCCCAAGGCCCCAAGAGTCCGGGGCATGGGGATGGCATGAGAGAAATTAGAAACTCACAGCATCTAAGGCCTAGATCTAGAACCTTCACCTATGTCATCTCATTAAATACCCAGAACTATCCCAGGAAGAATCACTCACCCAAGTAATGACTTTCAAACCCAGATCTATCCCCAACCACAGAGATCTCAGAGAGCAGAAAGGAAATGCAGCTACAGCCGGGTCCAGAGGAGCAGAATAATAGGCAGTTGCTTTCAACTGTAAGAAAATGATCATTAATGTCTCCACTTTTTTGTTGCCAGTGAATAGAATAGTGCTCTCTTGGGTGAGAGATGAATGCTGCATGCGAAGATGAAGGAGGGAAGGATGGTTTTTATTTGGAAGCCTGACTCTGCTGAATGGAGAATAATTCCCCCAGATCCATTCCCTTGTGCCTTGTGTGATGTCTTCAAACCAATCCCCATAGCCCCCAGAGAGAGTGTCATGAGTCAGAAAAGCAAAAGAAACAATGAAGACCTCAGGGAATGAGAAATGTATCATGACTGGGCAGCCTGAGGTCCTTTTCTGCCTGTGCACTCTCTGTGACCGTCATGAGCTGCAGGACACCACACTTCTCCCAACACTGCATAGACAAGCTGACTGAGTTGAGTCCTTTTTGCCTTTAGTGGTTTGTTCACTTCCAGTGTTAATTCTTCAACCTCCAGAGAATCTAGATTCCAAGTTGTCTGGAAACTCATCAGCTCAGGAAAGAAATAAAAGTGGATGTTGTTGCAAGACAAAATGACCCAATGTTACCCACATTTCCTAATTTTCTAATATGTGAGACTCCTTTTTAATATAAAAAGATGCTCATAGATCCCTATCCAATTGTGCTGTTTAGGTTTTTTTTTTTTTTTTTTTTTTTTTTTTAAACAGAGTCTCACTCTGTTGCCCAGGCCGGAGTGCAGTAGTGCAATCTCATTTCACAGCAACCTTCACCTCCTGGGTTCAAGTGATTCTTGTGCCTCAGCCTCCCAAGTAGCTGGGATTACAGGTGTGTGCCACCACACCTGGCTAATTTGTTTTTGTTTTTGTTTTGAGACGGGGTCTTGCTCTTGTCACCCAGGCTGGAGTGCAATGGCATGATCTCAGCTCACTGCAATCTCTGCCTCCTGGGTTCAAGCAATTATCCTGTCTCAGCAACCAAAGTAGCTGGGATTACAGGTGCCCACCACCACGCCTGGCTGATTTTTGTATTTTTAGTACAAACATTATCCCAACAGCAATGAGCACACCCAGCACTCAGATCTTGGTTTCTAATACCATTCTCCAGTCTAAGGAACCAAGGATCCTTGCAGAAGTGACTTCTTCCAGGGCTGAGGCAGGAAATGTACATCATTCTGTTGTGTGTGTCTGGTTTTGCCATGTTGGCCAGGCTGGTCTCGAACTCCTGACCTCAACTGATCTGCCTACCTTGACTTCCCAAAGTGCTGGGATTATAGGTGTGAGCCACCATGCTCAGCCTATGCCTCTTTTTTTTTTTTTCTTTAATCAGTAAGAAAATTCAGATACTAAGATCCCAAACCGGTGATCCTGCCAGAGGACGTATTTTGGTTGGCTCTTGCAGTGTTTTGGAAAGACTGACAATCATAGCCAACATTTCAAAACTGCAGGTGTTTACGCAAAAATTTAGATTTCTGGTCTCCCCGACAAAATCAGAAGACCTGGCAACAATGAGCCGGCATTCCTGTAACAGATCATGCGATTTCCAGTTTGCCAGAGTCCTCAACCAGTCTCTTCTCTCATGTGTAACCTGCCTGGCCTCTGTAGACACCTGATTGGGCCCCTTGTACAGATTTGAGAGCCCACTGTCTCCCTCATGAGGTCTATCGCCCATAAATCGGGAATAAAAGACTCTTTATCTGGGATGTAAAAGCAGTTTGGAAGCAGTTCAGTTCAAAAGGCCTTAGTCATCACGCAAAAGAAGATGCTACAAAGTATAAAACAAACATAGAAATAACCACAGCTTTCCATCTGGAATTCTTTGATGTTCGTGGTCTCCGGTTATCAAAGTGGGTGATTTGTACAGGCAGTACTTTCAGGTTTTAATCCCTTCAAGCAAAAGGAACAATAAGACTCTAATATAACATGAGAAATGTTATCTTAGGATACATCATTCTGTTGTGTGTGTCTGTGTGTGCATGTCCACGTGCACACATGCTCAGATAACTTGATTAAAACTTGACTGGCAGCAAATAGGTTCAGGGCACACTTGTCTTCCCCTACCCCTGTCCCAAATTTCATGGAAGGCAATATGACACTATAACTCAAAAGTCTTTCCAATATGGCTATCTGTAAGGAGGGAGAAAGCTAGAATGAACCATGTCATACTGGATTCAACTGAATAAACAGTGTCATACATGTCTTCGTACTGGAGATAACACTGTGAAGTCATGTTTAGCTTTAAACAGATACAGGTAGATAAATATGGAAATAGTTATCAATTTGTCTATACACATGGGTTGGGATACATACTTAGCTTTCCAGGCTCTTTCCATTGACAAGAACAACATTATCCCAACAGCAATGAGCACACCCAGCACTCAGATCTTGGTTTCTAATACCATTCTCCAGTCTAAGGAACCAAGGATCCTTGCAGAAGTGACTTCTTCCAGGGCTGAGGCAGGAAATGTACAAGATGTGCATGGAGCATCTTGTAATGCTAGAAAGCAAGGTCATGTTCAAAATACTAATAGATGGGGGGTATCTCAAAGGGACACAGAGACAACTGAAAGCACTCCCAGGGCTGAAGGTGGAACAATTTGAGAAATAAATTAAACAATGCAGTATTAGATTATAACCCAAAGTATAAAATAAATGTCTGAGTCCATACTGATGTAAATAAATGAATGAATAAATAAGCGAATGGGGGAGAATAGACACATTTCTGGTTCAGAAGAATCCCAAATAATTTGTGTAGACACAGCCCCCTCAAGGAAGCGAAGCCCAATTTCCTACTCCTTAAGTGTGGACTGTGCCTAATGACTAACTTCCAAAGAGTACAATAGGGAAAAGGAGGAAAGAAAAAAAAAAAGTACTCCAGTGGCAAGACCTAGGAAGCACGACTTCAGACAGGCGATCAAGGCTAATGTCATCAGTGGTGAGTCATGTTGATAGCATGTCCTTGATTTGATGTGTTGAGAAGGACATTTTACCTTGGTGGACTTCCTCCGCCAAGCCCATCACCCCTCATGTAATCATGAGCAAAACAGCCCAAGGCAAATTGGGGGATATTCCACAGAATCTCTAGCTAGCACTTCTCAAAACTGTCAAAGCCATCAAAAACAAGGAAAGTTTGAAAAACCATCACAGTCTAGAGGAACCCAAGAAGACATGATGACTAAACATAATATGGGATCCTGGATCAGAAAAAGGATGTCAGGGAGAAACTCGGGAAATCAGAATAGGCTATGACATTTAGTTAATAATAATGTGTCAATACTGGTCCATTAGTTGGAACAAATGTATCATATTCATGCAAGATCTTAACAGGAAACTGTAATGACGGGGAAAATGGATGTGGGCAGGAACTCTATACTACCTTTGCAGGTTTTCTGTAAATCTAAAACTATTCTACAATAAAAAGTTTATTTAAAATATGCTATAATCTTCTGACTCAATAATTTCAGTTTTAGAAAACTATTATGAGTGTGTGCAAGGATTTAATGACAATGATATGCGTGTGTGTGTGTGTGTGTGTGTGTGTGTGTGTCGTTTTGGGAGCAAACCAAATACCCAATAACTGGGGATTAACTAAATAATTTATGGTACATTATACCATGAAATATTATCTAGTCACCAAGTGATGGAGTGAAATATCTGACGTAGGAAGGATGATCATGGTATTTTAGTAAAGGAAAAAGTACATTACAAAAAAACGTAGACTATCACTCCATTTTGGTTAAAAACAAGGGCTAACCAAACAGAATAGAAAATGTACATATACATACTTGACGGGGTTTATCTTTGGGCTAAGGGACTATAAAGATAATTATTAGTTGTACCTTTTAAACTGATTTTAATTTTCTAAATTTTCTATAGTGAATAATGCATTGCTTCTGTAATAAAAAAGAAAAGCAATTACACACACACACACACAGAATGAGAGAGAGAGAGAGAGAGAGAGAGAGATCTTTTGAAAGAAAAGAAGACACAGGCCTCCAGGCCCAGGCTGAGGACCCTCACTTAGGCCACTGTGGCAGCAACTTGGGGTACGATCCAGTCTTCCCCCCTTTCTCAAGGTCACTAAAAATGCAGAAAAATCCTTTTTAGAGGATTTTCTTGCTGGCCACGTCTAGGAAATAGAACAAAGTGGCTCACATGGGGTAGAGAGATTCTGGAACATCACAGAGATCTTCTACCCACAGCACCCCCTCCCCATCCATCACTTATGCTTCCGTTCTTAGGTGACTCTCAGAGGTCTGAGTTTCAGAGGCTGCAACATGTCGGAGCTAAGCTGCCTAAATTCTAGCTCCAAAGAGCTCTCTGTTTGCTCAGGCTGTCGAGTCTGGAGGACACTTCAACCTGCCTGGCAGGTAGCAGGTTCTCAACAAACGCTTGGTAAGTAAGTGAGAGAGTGGGTGGGTGGGTGGATGCATCCTCTGTTCAGCTTGTTCTGAGTCCTCTCTTGTTTGCAGTTCTAAGGTGAGAGGGTTTTGGTTATAGCTTTTGGAAGCTCTGTTCCTTGCAGTACACCAGTTCTCCCCCCAGGATCCCCAGAGCAGCTTCAAAACAAGCTGTTGCCCAAAATTCTTGTTTAAATGGGTCTGGAGGAGGGGGACAGACATCAGTATTTTTTTGTTTTTTTAGAGATAGGATCTTGCTCTGCTGCCCAGGCTGGAGTGCAGTGCTGCAATCATAGCTCACTGCAGCCTCAGACTCCTGGCTGCAAGCCATCCTTCTGCCTCAGCCTCCTGAGTAACACAGTCTTGTGACCCCATGCCCAGCTAATTTTTATTTCCACTTTTTGTGGAAACAGTATCTCACTTTGTTGCCCAGGCTAGTCTCAAACTCCTGGGCTCAAGTAATCCTCCTGCCTTGGCCTCCCAAAGTGCTGGGATTATAGCTGTGGGTCACTGCACCCAACCAACGTCAGTATTTTTGCACCCCTCAGGTAAACTCCTGTGAGCCAGGACTGAGGATCATTGCTTGTGGCTGCACTCTCAGCTCCTGTCCCTGTTTGAGGGGCAATTACAGGTCAGTTCCATTTGCAGACCCAAAATGACTGGCAAGCTCAACATAGATAATGAGGTCCTTTCTGGCCCAGGGCATCATCTTCTTGGGACTTTAGTAATTCATATATGCACCAAGCAGCCCCTCTCTCCTCCCTTTGCTGGTATTTTGAGAACCCTAGTTTTATAATAGCAAGTTAATTCACTTATTCAGACACAGTAGTAGTTGTCATGTACACGAAAGAATGAGGAGGGTTAATTCTTTAATACTTTTACTTAAGAGAAGAGGGGGAAAAAGTATTATGGGGAGTCTGAAGTCTTGAAATATCTGCAGGATGAGCACACATCTCAGCAAGCCCAGACCTTCCTCTCTAGAGAATGGTTCAGGAGTGTCTTCAGAGATAACGGTAGTATCGCCACAGCCCTGTGAGCAGCTTCTTTGCAGCTCTAATCTCAACTGTAATTGATTAATTTTTTGTGCACAGCTGGGTGTCTGGTAAGGAAGAGGTTTAATTTTGTTTTCTGCAAGAAAGACAGTCGCTGTGCAGGTCTGAAAGAGCTGCAAGTTCAGAGGACAAATTTACAGAAGGAGATTGAGATGGAAAGTTGTAGACTCCCAGGGCAAACTGGATTAGCTCATGGTGTGGGCAGGCAATGCAAACCCCTAGGTGAGGGTCACCCTGAGGGTGGAAGGAAGCAGGAGGCAGGACAAGGAGTCAGGTCACAGAAAGAGAACGGCAATTGTGAGCTGGTGGACACTGGGAAGGGGGGCTCCTGACCTCATCATCCTGGGGGTCAGACTTGGAACTGAATCTAAAGATCTGTATGTCTTATTTTGATGTGATGCACTTTGTGCAAAATTGTCCTCCTTAGAGGCAGTAGAGCATGGTAGCCAAAGGTGGTGACTCTGGTTCAAATCCTGGTCTATTGCTTATTAGCTGTAACCCAGGAGGGTTTCTTAACCTCTCCAAGCCTCAGTTTTTTCATCTGTAAAATGGAGATAATCCTAACACCTCTTTGAGGGTTCTGGTTTTTTGTGTGTTTGTCTGTTGTTTGTTGTTTTGCTTTTTTGAGATGGGATTTTACTTTGTAGCCCAGTCTGGAGTGCAGTGGCACAAGATAGCTCACTGCAGCCTCTACCTCCCAGGACCACACAATCTTGCCACCTCAGCCTCTGAGTAGCTGGGACTACAGGTGTGCTCCACCACACTCAGCTAATTTTAAAAATTTTTAGTGGTGATGAGGTCTCACTATGTTGTCCAGGCTGGTCTCAAACTCCTGGGCTCAAGTGATCCTCCTTCCTCAGCCTTCCAAAGTGCTTGAATTACAGACATGAGCCACCACACCTGGCCTTAAAGTTGTTTTAAGGATTTCATGAGTTAATGTATGAAACATACTCAAAATAATACTTCATCTGTAAATTGCAAAATCAGCCAATAACAATTGAATGTCAGTTGTTTTCATTATTAACGCCTTGAAGAGTAATGGCAACCTAGGTAGAAATTGCACTCTCTGGAGACTGAGATCTAGCTGCCATCAGCACCAGGAGTAGCAAGTTGAGAATGTATTTGGGGTTTCCCTGGCCCAGTAGGTACACCATGGGGCATACTTGGTAGCATCAAACCCCATTCTCAAGCTAGCATCTTGGTGGAAGTTATGATTTACCAGAGCCTCCAGGAAACACATCTGGGTTCCAATTCAGGCTGCAAGTCTGGAGAAAGCTGGACTGAACACTTAGGAGCCCAGAGTGACCTGGAGACTCAGGAAGAGACCCAAGGTGGGAGAAATCAGACTTCTTGCTAAACTGGCAGGTGGAGGTCTAGGACTTGGACTCTGAAGGACACTCCTGAAAATTCATACTTTAGCACAGACTACAGGGGTAGACTGTCCTCCCCGATGTGCCTGGAAGGGCAGTTACCATGCCTACCTAACACCACTTTATCCCCAGTGCTTGACGTCTACTGAATACTCACTATCTATCATTAGGAGGAATGAATAAATGAAGCACAGTTCTCAAAGTCCTTTTACATCTCTGATCTCATTTAATTCTCATAGTAGCTCTATGAACTATGCAGGCCAAAAATCCGTTTTCTAATTTTGCTAGGCAAACTATCACAAGACTCTTGCAGCAGGCAAGTTTACAGATTTCATTCCCCTATGACCCCTCACGATTCTTTCTACAACATGTATCTTCTAAAATATCTTATTTGTGCTGGGTACAGTGGCTAATGCCTGTAATCCCAGCACTTTGGAAGACAGAGGGGGGAGGATTACTTGAGGCCAGGAGATCAAGACCAGCCTAAGCAACGTAGTGAGACCCTGAATTATCTTTTGTTTGTTTCTGTTAGGAGTTAAGAGCAATATGGTTTCATCACCATCGTCCACCTAGACTTTGTGGAGTGTGTAAGTCACTTGACCTCCTTGCCAAGCATCCCCTGGCTATAAAGACAATTATTTCCTCCACTGCCCTGGAACCTGGACCTTCTGCCCATGAGAACAGTCAGATTTCTCCCTCAGCCCGTGGGCAGCATTATTGAACAGCGGCTGGGGACCCCGAGGCCTTGGCACAGGCGACTCTGCTGCCAGCAGGAATGGTGTTGTGTCCCCATGTGTTGGTTGATTTGGGGATTTCTCATTCCCAAGCCAAGGGGAAACTGTCCTCACTGTCTGGAGGGGAGACATTCTGGTGCCTTCTTCCAGCATCTTCTCTAAGCTAAGAGTTTGCAGATAAGCAAAAGGAAGCAATTTTGCTGCTATGTAGATTTTCCTTCCTGTGCCTGCACCTACGATCAGGTGCACAACATCAGGTTTGTGGGAAGAATACATCATTTCAGAAGCAGCATATTTTCTCAGAAGGGAGATAAGGTGAGAGCAATTTCCTATGAAAACTCATTCTTGCAGCCAAGGAAGTGGCTGGAGGAAGAGGATGGATGGGGACAAGAAACAAGGGGATTGGAATGAGAAACAGTTCATACGTGGGTCTAGAAGGTTCAAGGTTTATTTATTTATTTATTTTTGCCCATAATGTTTCCAATATGGATCCCAAAACCAGATGTAGGGTCTTGGAGGGAGAGAGGATTTCCCCTTGCTAAGTGTCCCTTGGCTCTTTCTGCAGGCACTCGAGAATATCTGCTGACTAATGCTGGGCAGATAGATTTGCCTCTCTGGTCCTCAGCTTGAGAAAGCTGAAACTGAAATGGAACCATATCCAAAGAACAACCAAATCTCAGTTTCAGCCCATTTCACTGTCAATTGTAGAGGGTATCCCTAGAATGTTATTACTAATACTAGTGTAGATTTTGAAGTGTGCAAGTGATGTGCTTTTTATTTTTATAAATGAGGGCAGGCTCTATTGTCACTCAGTTGCATTCTGACATATCCTTAGATGGGAAGGGGAAAAGTGAAGAACCTTATGGTTATCCATTTCTTAGATGAGAGAACTGAGGGCCCTGAGAGTTCAAAGGAACTTATTCAAAGATTTACAGCCACCAGGTGTAGAGAGGCAAGATTCAAATGTAGGCAGTGTGGTTCCCAAGTCCATGCTCTTTGCTGGCTGTCAAGTAGAGGGACAAGGCTAAAGAGACACAGAGGATGAACATCAGAGTTGGAGGACGCTTGAGGTCATCTAGTCCCATTCTCTTTTTCTGGAAAGAAGGAAACAGTGCCCACCCCCCGGCCCCCCAACAAAAGGCATGATTTATATAAGAGTGCAGAATAAGTTAGGGGCAGAGCTGAGACGAGCTAAGCTTCTGGCTCTCCCAACAGAGAAGATTTCAAATAATTCTTAACAGCTCTAGGACATTGAAATTCCAGAGACAATAACTTCTCAGCTTAGGTGGGAGCCCACATCCTCAGTGGCTCAGATCTGAATGACTATGTCTACGGAAACCATCATCCAGATGTTCCCAAGAGTCAGATGCTCCCAAGAGTCAAGTGTGTGTGACAGAATGGACTCAAGTGATTGGATAAATGTCTTCTCATTTTCTCTCCGCTGCCTTTCCAATCTCATCAAATTCCTTCCTTTGATTTTCTTTCCAACATACTGGTGTTCACATCCTCTCTGTTCTTTCCTGTTCCCCATTCTATCTGGGGGAGTTTAGGCTCTTTTCCCTAATCCATGTCATTTTTCAGAATAATTTTTTGGTTCATTCTGGCTTTGATTTTACCCAAATTTCTTAGGACTGACTCAAAGGAAAAAGCATTTTGTTAAAATAGCTGCGTTGCTTTTAAACAATTTGTCCTCCTACTCACTTTTTCTTTTTGGAAGACAGAAACTGAATATAGATTTGTGGGAGAGAGATAAAGAGGGAACCGGAGAAGAGGAGTAGAGAGGAAGAAGGGGAGAGGGAGAGAGTCTGGGTAGACGGGATGGGAAAGAGAGGAGGAGAAAGAGAAGAGACGGGGAAGGCAAGACTGGAAGGAATTCGAGCTCCAGGGATGATGATGCAACGAAACTAGTATGAACCCTTTTCCAGTTCGGGCCATCTACAAGCAATGATTGAAGACTAGGCTGTCTTTATGTCAAAAAGGAATCAGTGCCCAGCACCCTGCTGATCTAATGTGTCTGAATATGTAATTTCACTTAACAAAGGGAAGGAAGGTCCCTCTCCAGCCCGCTAAAGAGGCCTGTGGGGAAGCCAGTGGCCTGAACCCAGAAGAAATAGGTACCCAACACAGGGATTCCTGCTGACTCCGTTTCTCCATTCATGACTCCCCCTGAGGAACGATTGAAAAATGGAGCTGTTTGGCACAGTGGGACAGTACATGCATATTCAAATCCCTCCCTTCCAGCACTAAACTTAGCTGCCACCTTGCTCATCCTGAATGCCTTCCTCCTCCGCCTGCCCGGTTATCCGCTCCACCTGTGCCCAGAAGCCAGTCTCATCTGTTACCCTAATGTCCTTACCTCATCAATAACCACCCCTCACTTACCTCAGTCTCTCTCTGCCCCCACTGGCTCATCCTGAAACAAACTTGCTCCATTCTGGCTCCCTTCAAACTTCCATCCTCCGTAACCCTTTCCTTCACCCCATACCGTCTTCAGTTTCTCATCTTCCATTCGTTTCTTGACATTAATAGCTAACACTTAGCTTGGCTTTCCTGCATTCCCCTGTTGAATGCATCTCATGTGCACCAATCCACTTAATCCTTATCCCAGCCATTCACAGATGGTGCCATTATTATCACACAGCCACTAAGTGGGGGAAGCAGGTCTTGAACCCAGGACTATCTGACTCACTACACCATGCTCCTAACAATTTGGCCCATAATAATTGCCTTCCACCAACACAATTTTTCTAAGAAGAATCCTGAAGTGGCTTTTCATTCAGCCCCAGGTCCTTATATAGCCCCCTGTCTTCTTGCTCTCAATAATATTGTTTCCACCCCCACTTGGTTTTTTTAAGCCCATGCGGTCCATACTCAACTGGCAGGATAAAAATCACTGCACTTGAACGTTTGTTGGACCACACAGTCTTTAACTGCATTGTCATATGGTAGCCAGAAGTATTGTTGAGAGGAGCAATATCTGGTGAGGGTTGCGGGATGTGCAGGTCCCTACTCTTCCAAGTATTCTGAGTACCCCTCTGGATCAAGCCAGAGCAGCAGTGATGACTCACAGTGTTGTGGTCAACAACAACAAACAACAATGTGGCCATTGATGGCTAATTGCATGCCAAAACTAAGCTAAATGCTTCATCAGTCAAACCTCATTTGACTTCCATAAGTACTCTGTGAGGGAGATACTGTTTTTTTTTGCCCATTTACAGAAGAATATGCATTCCAGGAAAGTGAAGTGACATGCCCGAGGTCGCCTGGCTAGTAAGTGGCAGAGCTAGGATGCAACCCATCCTTCTTTCATGCTTCCAAGGACAGTGCATTATTGCTTTGGGGAGTTTGCCTTCTTCCCTCATTGAAGATACCATATCTTATTATGTGACACATCATCCTCTTAGGGAGGAAGCCATCCCTAGCTGATCTTGGTACCAAGGAGAGTTGTGTGTATCTACATGTTCTAAATTTTATTTTATCTAGTATTTATCACACACTTGCTAAGTAGGTATGGCTGTGATAAACACTTTACATATATTCTTTCACTTTACTTTCAAAAGCAACCCATAAGCTGAGTGTAGTGGGTCAAAACTGTAATCTCAGCACTTGGGGAGGCCAAGGTAGGAGCACCGCTTGAGCCCAGGACTTCAAGGCCAGTCTGAGGAACATAGCAAGACCCCATTTCTATCTAAATAAAAATAAAAATAAATAACCCATGACTACAATTTGTATCCCCATTAGAGGTGAAAACACTCAAACTCTGAGACATTAAGTCATTTGTCCAGGGACACATCTTAGAGTCTCCTTGCCAGCTTGGGTCAGCCTGACTGCAATCTCCTCAGCCACCAATTTTTCCTGTGTTCCAAGCACTGCAGATATGCAATGAACAGGCTTCCCTTTGTGAAGGGGCTGCAAGGAAGCTCAGTTTACAGTCAACCTCAGGAACTGCTCTTATCAGGAATGCAGTTCATTGTGATATGCATGTTCAGCATTATGCTTGGGTCTGCTCTGTACCCACGTTTTCTTCCTTAGTCAATTTTTAAATTATCCGATTTTGTCTTATTTCGTATAACTAGACTGCCTCTCCAATTCTTTCTGGAGCAAGATGGATATAAAGAAATAAACAATCAAATAAATAACTAAAAGATGGGTATAAATCAACAAATATATGAAATGTTTGTTGATTCAAAATTTTAATTCATAGTGTTGACTTTGAGTGTTACAGTAGAGTTTCTGACATGTAGTAGGTATTCTCTATCTATGATGGTCTTTGTCCTAACCTCATGCCTGCCCTGCTGGGGCCCAAGCCTCTGTAATACTCCAGGATTGGGCTTCCCACTGTTCTTAGCCACTGCCCCGAATCTTTCTTCCAAGTTGAACTTTCTCTCCTAATAAGTGACAGCCAATATTATTGAATGATTTTCATATTTTTAGTACTGTTCTAGGGCCTTTTATAAGAAGGAACACACTTGACCTTCACAGCAATCCTATCAGATAGTGATTATTCCCATTTTACAGATGAGGAAACTGAGCTACACAGGCAGTAAGTGAATAAGGTCCCACAGGTAGTGGGTCTGTAAATCCAGGCAGTCTTATGCCACAGAATGTGTGCTGTGCTAACAACAGTTAGGAGGGCAAATGCGGTACCTTCATGGACTACCCCAGAGCATCTCTCAGAGTGAACCCTGTAGGGAGCTAGAACAGAGATGGAGATCCAGGCACGAAGGGCTCCCTGCAAGTGGGTGGCCACCCATTGTGTTGATGGCTCAGACCCACAAGCTCATCAAAACCCTCTGAAATGCAAGGCTCCTACTCCTGTCAAATTGAACCTGCTTTGCAGATTTCAGTTTCAATCCTGCCAACTTGAAAGTTTTAGCATTTCAGCTGTTTCAGAATTATAAAAGCCTACAAAATGCTAAGGTGCTTTTTTTAGAGTTTAAAAAAATGTGTCTTTTCCCCACCATCACATAACAATCTGAAGGGATTTTTTTTTTTCTTTGCAGATTCTTGCCAAATGTGTATTTTTAAAGATTGCATTTGGTCAAAGACCAGAAGTGGAAAATCTGAGACGAACGTTGAGGAAGTTCTAAGGCGAATTCATCGAGGAGGAGAGGGGAAGCTCTTTCCTTTCTGCAGAGCCCTGGGTCGTTTGGGAGGGATGCTGTTTACTGCCGCTTTCTTGCTACCTTTGTAGACAGTTTCCTTAAGATACTAACACTTCAGTTGGGTGGCCCAGAAGACATCTGAGCTGCATCCCTGGCCATGAAAGACCGCCATTACTACATTCAAAGCTTCCGGTTGGGTAACTGTCCTCAGAAGCCAGGTGGCCCTATGATGGAAAAAGTCACCCTACCCTTTGGGTCAGGCAAGAGATCAATTCTCACTAATCAAGTGTCTGGGGTGTGTGTGTGTGTGTGTGTGTGTGTTTATGTGTCACAGACTCTCTCCCAGTGTGAATCAGCTCAATCATCATTTTGCAGTGTTTCAGCTTCAGATTGCAAACATCCACCAACAAATGGGAGCCTTGCTTTCTAACGAGCAGGGGATGTGTGGAAAATAGAATCACTCACACTAGTAGTGAGCCGCAGATGTTCCATGGAGACAGCAGGCTGTGCCAAGCACAGACAGTATGTGTGGCCATGAGACAGGATGCAGAATCTTGCCATGAAAGTATTGCCCACAGAGCCCAGAAGATAAAGGGGAAAAGACAGTAGATATAAAATCTGTTTTCTTTTTCCCAAGGCCTGGCCTTCCATACAGTTGCATGACACCACATTTAGAAATGGTCCAGGAAGCTGAATGTTTAAATTTGAATAACTGCCACCAAGGTGTTCACTTCCAAAGCAAAGATGAGAGATACTCCTAAGGAAGGAGAAAAATGTGGGTTCAATTCCCAGGTCTAATACTGAGTGCCCTTGTAACCTTTTGGGACCTCAGGTTTCTCATCTATAAAAGGGACTTAACTTATTGGGTTGTTGTTAAGATTAAATGAGAGAGTGCAAGTGAAGCTGTTAGCATAGAGCCACTCATAGATGTTCAATAAACAGTAAGCTGTCATCATCATCATCATTATCGCCATCACCATCACCATCATTTCTAGCTCTGTGATCCTAGCAAAGGTATCCCAGTGCTGCTAAGTTTCATTTTTCTCTTCTATACAATGGGAATAATTATGCCTATTTCACAGAGTTGAGTTAACGTTTATTAAATTCCAGGACAGTCCCTAACCATAGTAGGTTTTCAATAAATGTGAATTTATTTTCCTTCTCTCCTTTTCAGCCCTCAGCCTTACTTACTTACTTTATTTCTTTAATTTACTTATGTTTTGGAAAGACATGGTTTCCTTATGTTGCTCAGGCTGGTCTCAAACTCCTAGTCTCAAGCAATCCTCTTGCCTTCGCCTCTCAAAGTGCTGGGATTACATGCATGAGCTCACTGTACCTGGCCTTGATCTTACCTTAAAACACTATTGAATTTAATTATTGAGAATCAACCTTTGCTTGATGTTATAGAGGTTCCTCTCAGGACCATGAGCCAAGAGGCATAGACATTGACCTGTCCCTAGGATATGATGATGCATTTTCAGGTAAGACAAGATACTAGGTAGGATGGTTCTGTTGCCAGGGAGACCAAGAGGCTTGGAGAGTCTTAGGAAAATTGATCAAGGTTTAAAAAGTTGGTTTCCTACCTAGGTCATTTTGACTCCAGAGTCTACACCTGTTTTTGTTTTTGTGTGTGGGGGGGTGCAGAGTCTTGCTCTGTTGCCCATGTTGGAGTGCAGTGCTGTGATCTTGGCTCACTGCAACCTCCACCTTCTGGGTTCAAGTGATGCTCATGCCTCAGCCTCCTGAGTAGCTGGGACTACAGGCAGGTGCCACCACACTTGGCTAATGTTTGTATTTTTAGTAGAGATGGGGTTTCGCCATGTTGTTCAGGCTGGTCTCAAACTCCTGGCCTCAAGTGATCCACCTGCCTCAGCCTCCCAATGTGCTCAGATTACAAGTGTGAGCCACCATGCATGGCCCAGAGTCTACACTTTTCATCATGTGTACCTGCTGCCTACCACAAGAGAGTGGGGAAAGGCCAAACCAAGGGTTCCCAGTATCTCTTATTGCTTCAGTTTGTTTTGAGAAAGCAAGAGAAACAGAGCAGGAGAGAGAAAAGAGAGAGAAGAAAGCTGGCTTCTGAGTTGTTTGCAAGAGCAAGCAAGCATGCCATCCATGGTGTCCTCGGGTGCCCATGAGCTCACTCAGTTCTCTCTGAATAGGGAGGGTACTTCCTGGAGGTCACCCTGGCTGCAAGGACCTTGCACAGGAGCTTTCCTCCTTCATAGCAGGAGGCAAGGTGCAGCCCTGCCTGGGGCTCTAATGAAAGTCTCAGTGATGATATCCTTGGAGGAAATCCCATACAGTGGTTAAGAGCATAGGTCTTGGAGGCAGGCAGAAATGGAATCAAATCCCAGCTATACCACCTATTAGTTGTGTCACATTGAGTAAGTGACAAACTTTTCAGGCCTCAGTTTCCACTTTTGTAAAATGAGGATGGTAATAGCATCTATCTCTTACATAACCATGAGAGTAAGATAGAAAATGTGTACCTAAAGTACTAGTGTATTACCTGGGTGGGACTCGATAAGTGCCTTTGCTACTGTTTTTAGTGTCTTCTGGGGGCCAGCATGGTGATGGCAACAGAAGACACTACTAGGAACAATGGAAATTCGAAGTGCTATTTGTGCTTCCAATCCATTCTAGGGGATATCCTTTCAAAGCAAAATGTTTGAATTTGCATATATGTGTGTATGTGTGTGTCCTTTATTTAATAATTGAGACATTTGCCTGTTAATCATTCCCCTTGCTACAATCTTATAAGATAATAACCTGTCAATATTTATTAAGATTACAACCCCATACCCTTATTGATCCAGCAATACTGCTTTTCGTAATCTAGTCAGAAAAATAGAAGTGCTAATACGTAAGGACATATGTTGTCATGTAACATGTAACAAGAATGACAATGACAGCAGTTAAAATTGGAAACAAGATGAATGCCTATGAACAAAGGCATCATTGAATAAACTAAAGTGATTCCATTCTATGGAACATTATGTAGCTATTGAAAAAATCAAGTTAGGAATTGCTTGAGCTCAGGAGTTCAAGACCAGCCTGGGCCACATGGGGAGACCCCATTTCTACCAAAACTACAAAAAAAATAGCCAGGCATGGTGACGTGTGCCTATAGTCCCAGCTATTTGGGAGGCTGAGGTAGAGGGATTGCTTAAGCTTAGTGGGTGGAGGTGGCAGTGAGCTGAGATCGCACCACTACTCTCTAGCCTGGGTGACAGAGTGAGACCCTGACTCAAAAAAAAATTCAAGTTAGATTTGCAGTACCTATAGACCTAGAAGGATAGCCATGATATATTAAGGGAGAAAGGCAAGTGGCAGGCTAATATCGACAGTGCAATTTAATTTATATATATATATATATATATGTATATAATATTCAATTAGATACATAATTATTTATTTTACACTTTTAAAAACTTTTTTATTATTATTTTTAGAGACATGGTCTCACCATGTTGCCCAGGCTAGACTTGAACTCCTCCTACCTCAGCCTCTTAAATAGCTGGGACTAGAGGTGTGTACCATTTTGTCTGGGTCTGATTCAATCAAAAAAAAAAAAGCAAACAATGTGGGGTGATTTTGAGTGTGGACGAGGACGCCCCTTTAGCAGTTAACAGTAGTTACTTTGGAAGAGCATGGGTTGGGGAAGGGTGAGAATAGAGCAGGGGATAGTATTATTTCTTTTCCTATTTTTGAATAGTTTCACTGGTTGCAGTAAACAGGTTCCTCTTATAATCTTTGAAGAGGGAGTTTAAACAATCCGTATTTGCAATTGTTTTTAAAAATGGTGTTAGTAACCTTGTAATATTGGAGACCACATAACTAAGAAAGGATTTTCTTCATCAAAGTCCCTGAGGGCAGGGGCCACATCTTTTCAGTTTTGCATGTCCAAGACCAGCACAGTGCCTTACCCTGAGTAAGCCCTAATGAGTACGAATCACGGGAGTGAATCACATTTACTCAGCTTGTATTAGGGAATGTGGTTTTTCACTGAGCTCAGTGAACCTGAAGTGAGGCCACACTTCTGATAGTGATGATGTTCCGCTAATTCTTTTTATTTTCTTTTTATTTTTTTGATGGGAATCCCACAAAACCAAATTATAATTCCTGTGTATGTAAGGCAAGACCACTAGATGTTTGGCTAACTCTTTACCGCACTTTTACGTCCTTGAACTTTTCCCCTTAAATGATTTTATCAATGACTTGCTGAGAACTGAAATGGCAAGCTAGTTAATCACATTGGCAGATGATACTTATCTGTGAGGTCTAGTGACTTTGCTGGATAGTAGTTAGGATCCCAGAAGGACCTCTTCACATTAAGGCCATGTCAACCTCAACAAGATGAGATTTTTAAATCTAGGTTAAAAAAATCCCAAGAGCAAAAACGTATTGCTCATAATGGCATTTGGTTGGCTGCCTTCAAACTGCTCTTCCAAGATTCCTAAAAAATACAATAAGAAACCCAAGAAAGAGATGAAAATTCAAAGCCTAAAACTTAAAGACTGAAAGATAACTTAATGGCACCATCTTGGAAGAAATGACACCAATTATAAATGCAGTTGGAGACAAGTTGAGAAAATAGAGAAGAAAAAAGACAGATTTGGAGGAAAATGAATTATAAGCAATCACACTATTTAACCCTAGACTAAAACATTTTTACATTTCTATGAACAAAAATGACTCTAGAAAAAGGCTCAAAATAGGCAAATAAGATGTGAGAGAAATTGTCGAAGAACTACTTTCAAAAAGGCCCCAGGCCCAGAGGGTTTTATATGAAAATTTTCATGCTATTTAGTCTATTTCAGAGCACTGAAAATCATTTCAGCGAGTTACCACAACTCTGATTTCAAACCTTAACAAAAATAACACACAAAAGACAAACCACAGGAAAATTTCATTGACAAGTATATAGAAAAATCCTAAATTATATGTTAGCAAATCCACTTCAGCACTACACAATCAAATACAAAATATGCTCCAAAAGGAATTATTACAAGATTGAAAGGTAGAAAGACTAATATGAAATCCATTAACATAACTTATCCTATTAATAATCCAAAGAGGAAACAAACTTACAATCTCAGTAACTATCAAAAAATGTAAACCTTCATGCATAATTCTGAGTTAAGCAGACGCTGACAGAAATCCTGATAGTATGACAAAGAAAACCTATCCAAGCCAATAACAAATACCATGCTTCTTGGTGAAAACCTGGAGGAGTTATTCACTTTAGTGTAGACAGGAATCACCTTAGGAGTCTGCTAAAATGCAGATCACCAGGTATGTAAAATTCTGGAATGTATACCCAGATCTGTGACCACGCTTAGAGAAATACTGTTCATAAAGTATCCATTACAGCTAAATGCAAGGTGGTCTTTGACCACCACCATTATTTAACACTATTCTCTAAACTTCAGTCAAAGAAAAAAGAAGGCAAAAATGTTCCACCTATCATTTGCAGATGTTATGATTGTTTGTCTGGATAAGAAAACGAAATCAACTAAGTGAGAATGTTCAAGCAACTTATAAATAATTATAGATCTAGAAGAGCTTTCTCACCTACCAGTTATACTAACCTCTTAGAAAATATACTGAAGGATCCAAGATGGCCGATTAATAGCAGCTCAGGATTGTAGCTCCCAGTGAAAGTGCAGAGAGCGAGTGGACGCCGCAATTTCAGACGAATTTCTGTTGCCCACAAACTGGGAGCTACCCAGCGGAGGAGCCACATGGGTCTCCAGCGCGACTCTTTTGGCCAGCGCGGCTGTTTTGCCGGCGCCCCAGTGCGGCACGGAGCTTCGCAGTGTGGAGTATATGGGACTGGGTGCCCTGTGAGTCAGGCTCGGCTGGTCCCATACCCACAAGGAGAACAGCAATTGGAAGCACTGAGGACTGAGAGTTTCACAGTAAGCACAGCTGAACCTGGGAAGGCCTAGCTCTGTGGGGAAGGGGCATCTGCTGAAGGAAAACTAAGAAACAGAAAAAACTTCATCACCAACAAGCCGGACGTCCACTCAGACCCAATCTGAAAGTCGGCAATTGCAAAGACGACAGCTGGATAAATCCACTAAAATGGGAAGAAACCAGTGCAAAAAGGCTGAGAACACCCGAAATCAGAATGCCTCTCCTCCTACGGGGGATCGCAGCTCCTCATCAGCAAGAGAACAAGGCATGACAGAGAATGAGTGTGATGAACTGACAGAATCAGGCTTCAGAAGGTGGATAATAAGAAACTTCTGTGAGCTAAAAGAACATGTACTAACCCAATGCAAAGAAACTAAGA
>CAUYLG010023124.1:0-29087 GCA_963573385.1 Cacajao melanocephalus
GCTTTCACTGGGAGCTACAATCCTGAGCTGTTGTTAATCGGCCATTTTGGATCTCTCCGCCCGGTGATGAAGTTTTTTCTGTTTCTTAGTTTTCCTTTGGCGGACGCCCCTTCCCCGCACAGCTGGACCTTCCCCGTTCAGCTGTGCTTACTGTGAAACTCTCAGCCCTCAGCGTTTCCAATTGCTGTTCTCCTTGTGGGGACGGGACCAGCCGAGCCGGAGTCATCCCGTATACTCCGCGCCGAGAAGCACCGTGCTGGGACGCCGCAAAATAGCCGCGCCGGCCAAAAAAGTCGCGCTGGCGACCCATGTGGCTCCTCCACCAGGAATCTCCTAGTCTGTGGGCAACAAAAATTCATCTGAAAGTGCAGCGTCCACTCGCTGTCTGTGCTTTCACTGGGAGCTACAATCCTGAGCTGTTGTTAATCGGCCATCTTGGATCTCTCTCCTCAGTAAGGTCTTATTTCTAATGTATAAAGGATCTATCCATGTCTACTCTCAGGATTGAATGCTTTCAATTTTTACATACAGGTCTTCAATAACTTAGAGTTTATCCTGGTATATAAAGTGAAGTATAGGTTTAATTGTATCTTTATCCAAATGTCTCAACAGCACTAAGAAGTCCACATGATGGCTCACACCTGTAATCCCAGCACTTTGGGAGGCCAAGGCGGGCAAATCACGAGGTCAGGAGTTCCAGATCAGCCTGACCAACATGGTGAGATCCTGTCTCTACTAAAAATACAAAAAGTTGCTGGGCCTGGTGGTGTGTGCCTGTAATCCCAGCTACTCAGAAAGCTGAGGCAGGAGAATCACTTGAACCTAGAAAGTAGATGTCGCAGTGAGCCAAGATTGCACCACTGCACTCTAGCCTGGGCGACAGAAAAAAAAGAAGAAATCCAACTTTTTCTACAGACTTGAGTTACCATTTTTATCATACACCAATTGTCCAAGTGCATTGGAATCAATTCTGTGCTATGTTTCACTTGTCTATTCATGCACTAATGGCATGCTCACATAAATGGTTTATAGCATCTGTCTATCTAACTGTCCGACAGGATTGGTCATCATCCCCACCACCAATACTCTTCTTTTTCAGAATTATCTGCCTAATTTTGCTTGTTTATTTTTCTATGTAAAATTTAAAACCAACTTGGGGAGCACCGATTAAAAAATATTCTTAGTATTTTTATTGGAATTGTGTTAAATTTATAAAATATCTAGGAATAATTACCTTCATAACATTGAGTCATCTTATCTATGAACATTACAGATTTTTCGACTTGTTTAAATCTAACTTGAAGCCTTGCAGGGATATTTTAGGTTTTCTTATTATTTAGCTTCTTCACGTTTCTTGTTAAATCCATGAATACGTATTTCATTTTGTCTGTTGCAATTTTAATTCAATCTTTTCTTTCATTGCATCATTTAACTTTTAGATATGCAAGGCTGTATTGATTTCTGTGTATTGATTTATACCCTGATTTTTTTACTGCATTCTTTTGTTTGTAATAGTTTTCCCAGTATTCTCTTAAGTTTTTCAGACATAAAATTTTGTTTTGTTTTTAAATTGTTATTATTATTTTGAGACAGAGTCTCACTCTGCTGCCCAGGCTGGAGTGCAGTGGTTCAATCTTGTCTCATTGCAACCTCTGCCTCACAGGCTCAAGTGATCCTCCCACCTCAGCCTCCTGAGTAGCTGGGATTACAGGCTATTTTGTGTATATTTAGCAGCAATGGAGTTTCACTGTGTTGCCCAGGCTGGTCTCAAACTCCTAGCTTCAAGTAATCTGCTGACCTCTGCCTCCCAAAGTGCTGGGATTAGAGGTCTGAGCCACTGCACCCAGCCTGGATATAAAATTGTAGAACTCTTTCTAATTCTTGTGCAACTAATTTCCTTCTCATCTAATTTCATTGGCTCATACTTCTAAAACTATGTTAAATAGCATTTGCTATATTACACATTCTTATCTTCTTTCTTGCTTTGGCAAGAATGCTGCTAATGTATCCCCATTAAGTATTAATAAGAGTCAGATTTTGAGGTTATGCATATATACATGTATTATACTCTAAAAATAACTATGACTCCTGTTCTGTTATTGACTTTATCAGGAATGGGTGTTTAATTTTTTGAAATGTCTTTTAAGCACCTCTGGAAATGATCCTTACTTTCCTTACCAGGATATATTAATATGAATTAGTTACATTTTTAACATTTTGTTTATAGATTGTTTATTGGTTTGCTAATGTTGAAACATTCTCACATTCTTGAAATAAACCTCACTTGGCACTGATGTATGCATTTTTAATGTATTATTGTAATCTATCAGTTTATGCTTTAAAATATTTTTGCATTAATGCTCATATATGAGGTTGGTTTATGGTTTTCTTTTTTGTTCATTGTTTATAAAGTGTTAACATATAGGTACATGTCTCTTAAAAAGAGTTTGGAAGATTTTCTTTTTTCTGTATATTTAACAAAATTGTTCGTAATACTGGTATTACCTATTCTATAAAGATTTTGTAGGATTTTTTTCTATGAAACCACTTGGCCTGGTGCTTTAAAAAAAATGGTGTAGCTCTTTTACAATTTTGCTTATTTTTTTCTCTAAGAAAACTGTTTTTTTAGAATTTTTGTCTCTACCAGAGTTGTTTGAGATAGATTATGTTTTACTACTAAATTATTCATCTAGATTTTAAAACGTATTCATATAGAATTATACACACAATTTATCATGATTTTCTATCTCTTCCTTCTTTCTTTCCACTTGTTTTTTCATAGGTTTTGTTCCCTTATCTTTTTTATTTTTCACTTTCTCAACTTTCCTTTGTTGTTTGTTCTTTTTCCCTTATTTTAGTATGCCTAATAGTTATAACTTTTCAACATTTTTAAATGAACCAGGTGATTTATTGCTTTTTACTGATTTTCTCTTTTCCAACTCATTAACATCTACTATTATATTTACTAATAAAACTCCTTCCTTCTGCTGTCTTTCACTCTCCTTTATTGTTCTTTGCTAGTTCATCAAAGTGGACATTAAATTCACTTAATTTTCTTTTTCCTTTTTTGATATAATTATTTAATATTATGAATTTACCTCTAACTGTACTCAGAAATTCTTATGTATCATCTTTTCATTAATACTATTTTCTAAAAATTCTGTAATTTAATTTTGTTTTTCTCTTTGATGCAAGAGTTACTTAATAGAGGTTTTAATGTTTCAAGCGAGGAGAGTGATTTTATTATGTTATTTACTTTTATTGAATGGTGATCAGACAATTATGTTTGTATTGCTTCAGTTTTTGAAATTCTTGTTTTTCTTTGTAGCTTGATTGATTATGTAGTTTATTTTTCTTTTTAACATCCAGAATACACACTGCATGATTGTGTAGTTTATTTTTGTAGATCCTTACTAATTTTTGACTACTTGATCTATCTAGGACTGAGACACACATTTTTAAGACTCCAGTTTTTGGTCCGTGTCTATTATTTCTCTTTTCATCTCCTATAGTTTATGCTTTGTAAAGGTTGCTGCTGTGTTTCGTGTATGGATATTACTAATTGCTTCACTGTCCTGGGCATTATTGACTTTAGCATTGTAAGTGTCCTTTTTGTCTCATTTAGTACTTTTGTCCTAGTTCTATTTAGTTTTACATATAGATTGCAAACTCTTGCTCTTTTTGTGTGCCTTTCTTTCACTATTTCCATTCATTTATCTGTACTTGAAGATATTTATCCCTTTTGATAATATAGACCACAATTTTATATTTTATCATGGTCTATTTCAATTTTTCTCTAAATTGTTTATTTGAAAATTCATGTTTTTAAGCTCCAGAAAATCGTTTATTTTGTTCTTCATTGCCATCTTCTAATATGGTATTATTATTGTTTTTTTTAATTGATATTCTTCAGCAGTTCCTTTACATTTACCATATATGTTCATCGTCTATTGTTGCACAGCAAATTACCACAAACTTATTGTAAAAGAAGACACACATATTAGCTCACAGTTCTGTAAGTCAGAAGTCCAGAAGGTCTCTACCAGACCGAAATCAATGTGTCAGACAGGCTGAGCTCTCATGTGGAGGCTCCGGGAAGAAATCCACTTCCAAGCTCATTCAAGCTGACAGAATCCAGCTCCTTCATGAGTTATAAAGCTGAGCTCCTCATTTCTCTGCTGGCTGGAGCCTCTCACAGCTCCTACACATCCTTTCTCAGGTGGCTCCCTCCACCTTCAAACAGGCAATGACACGTGGAATCTTCCTCATGCATTGGGTATTCTGCCTTTTATGTTTTATTTTAAGGGCTTGTGTGATAAAATCAGGCCGACTTGGATAATCCCCTATCCTGAAGTTAACTGTGCTGTAATAGATCACAGCATAGTCATGAGAGTAATGTCTTATCATAATCACAGTTTCCAGGGATTGGGATGGAACACACTGGCATTGTGAGGGGGGGATTCAGGAAATGCTGCCTATCACAGTCCACCCTTCAGCCCTCAAAGATTCCCATCACTCTCAAATGCAAAATATGTTCGCACCGTCTCAAGGCTTCAAGGTCTCATCCCATTGTGATGTTAATTGTCTCAAATCTCATCTAAATCTCGTCAGCTCAAAAGTCCAAAGTCTCCTTGTCTCAGTCACCTAAACCAAGAGCAGTGGAGCCCCCTGACCACAATTTCTCCCCATCAATGAAGCAAGAGAAATAAGAAATAAGTTATCTGCTATCAACATTCAATCGTATGACAGGCATAAGATAACGGTTTACACATTGAGATTCAGAAATCAGTAAAAGTGAAAGTAAAAAGTAGTCACCCATACAAAGCAGTTTTGAAGTGCAACTGCACAGACTTCTTTTGGTGTTCCGTGGTGCTCAGCTCCAACCTCTGTGCTCCAGGCTTCATCCCCTGTGTTCTTGGTTCTGTCCTCAGATTCATTCTTCCTTTTTCCTGAAAATGGTAGCATGCAATTTCAGCTAAGTAGTTTTTGTCAGCCTGTTTCCTGTTCGGAGAACGTTGGATCTGAGAGCTTTTGTAATCTTTGTGCCTTTCACTACAACCCGGCAGTGTTCTGCTGCCATAAAATTCTCAAGAATCTTATAGGCATGAGACTTTTAGACAAAAGGTTCATCCACAGATTTTCCTGGATAATTTCTTTTCTATTTTTGGCTTCTGCTGAGACAGCTGAGACACTGCCCTTACAGTTCTTAGGGCCCTCTGGTTTGATTGAAACCATATATGACCCTTAACTTCCTGTTACTGAGTACTCTGACATTTTGATCTTTCAGAGTTTCAGTAAAAGGTTTCAGTAAAATGTTTTGCAGTCACATCCTTGGTTTTTTTTTTTTTTTCATGCTATGCTTTCAGAAGCAATTTCTTCATTTTAGCATCATCTGCCATCTGGAAAGATTGAGAACTTCCCAAATCATCAAGTCCTGGCTTCCTAAAGTCACAAACCATTCTTGTCAAGAACAGTTCATAAAATTCATAGACATTTAAAGCTGATTTCATCTTGGAAATATCTAAACCAGTGATTCTCAACTTGGGGTAACTTTGCCCCCTGGGGAATATTTGGCAATGCCTAAATATACTTTTGGTTTTCATGATTAGAGGGAGGGAAGAATGGGTGTGACCGGCTAGTGAGTAGAGGCCAGGATGCAGCCAAACATCCTTCAATGTGCAAGACAGCTTCCTCCCTACAAGAAAGAATTATCTGGCCCTAAATGCCAATATTGCTGAAGTTGAGAAACTCTGAAATAAACACACTGCTATATTTTAAAGATGCAATTACCAAGTTTCAGAGGGATAAAGGATGAGGCCAAGTCACAGAGCCCTACAGTAGAAGAATCATACATACAGTAGAAGAACTATAACCCAGCATCCAGTCTTCTTTCCATTACATTGAACTTCTCAGTGATTCTGTATCTATGGATCCCTCAACCAACATTGGACATGTTGGCAGGCTATTCATTTTAATTATGTTTAAAAAATATTTTTTTAATTAGACAGTTGACTAAAAATGCAATATTTCAAAATTAAGAATAATGATGATGATCATTTCTCATCAGTGAGTGGACACTCCTGCAATTCTTCCAGTATTTGTGCCTTCAGTTTAGTGACAGAGCTCTTCAGCCATTGGACCACTTTTACATTCTCAGTAAGTTTCTTTCCTTACACTTCATTTTTATTAAGCTGGACAATCTGCATTCACAGTTATGCGCTGTTTAAACTGTCAGATAGTTCCACAAATTCAGATAAAACATGGATCCAGAAATTACAGAGTTATTTATTTATTTGTTTTTGACACAGACTGCTTTTTCCCAAAGCATACTACTGTAAAAAACTGAAGGTTTAACATTTGAACCTGGAAATAATATCAAATGGATTTAAAATCCTGTCCTTGGTTGCATATTTCATGTTCTGTTGTAGTTTATGGACACATGGTTCCTCCCCACCACACAGTGTACCCAGTCACACTTCATTGGGTGTTTCAGCGTTAAGTAAAAACCAAACATTTTTAATTAAAAAAGACACCAATTGTTAGTAATTATATCCTTTGTATTTCAACTCTAGTTTTTGAAAAAAAATCCTGATATTATACAGCTAAAATAGATGGTATATCAGCCCTGGAGATTACACTATCCTAGGTATTGAATGTTGCTGAGGTACACAATGCACATGACCCATAGAAACTAACTTTTTAACCTGCCCATTATCATTATAAATTTTCTTAGAAGTTTGTGTACTTTCTTCCCAACAATCAGAACATTCTAGAGAAGAAAAGCAAAGAACTCACCTCACTGTCATTTTCTGCTTAGAACACTGTGAATGATGGTCTAGGGAGATGCCCCTTTGGAGGGAATGATTTCTTCATCCACCTGCTGGGACTAAGATAGATAACCCTCAGCTGTCAGCTCTCTGCCTTGCTGAAGGTGACACCTGCTTCCAAGGGAACCCAAAATGATCTCACAGGGCTGTAAAGATGGAGGCTCTTTGCTCAAACTTAGGAAAATTTCGAAAACCATTCTTACTCTAGGGCTCTCTAAGAAGTCAGTGAGGCCTTCAATGGCACTGCTCAACTTCTCCCTCTGCCCCATGCCGCTTCCTTCCCTTCTATGTCATAGGTAACAATCTCAAGAACATTCACTGATAGATAGCCTGAATGCTAATTTTCTTCTTAGAGGTTGCTTCCCAGGGAACCCAAGCTGGAAAAGTATACTTAGTAATTGAGATGTGTTCTATAATTGTATTTTTCATCAGTGCTGATCCCAATGCACCTTCGCAAGTCATTCAGTTTAAATACTTTTGCCCCTTTAGCACATTTTTTGGGGACAAATCAAACAAAAAGCCATTGAGTTTTCTCCCCATAAGCAGTGGAATATGATTGCATAGGCTCTGGAGTTGGTTCCCTGATGGTCAAGCATTTCAGTTCTACATCTAACTTTCTCCTCCAAGCTATTATTTTCTTAGCTGTCTAGAGATAAGAATAGTGCCTACTTCATAGAATTTGGGGGCTGATTAAATGAGATAGAACACCTAAGATACAGAGTACAGTGGAAAGTTTCAGTAAATGTTTGCTCTATTTTCTTATCTTTTGCTTATTAGACAAGAGCTGATTCATACAGTCTGCACATCACTGGTGTCAAGTAACTATAAAGCAAAATATCTGCTACCATGCAGTTGACATCCAACAGTGTCTTTTCATAAAAGAATTTTTCCAGAAGCTCATATTACTTTCTCTCCAAGCATAATAGTGCCATTAAATTTTATATGCCTGTCAATATGCTGTGACTGGTACAGGATTTAGTTTTTTTGTTTTGTTTTGCTTTTTTTTTTTTTCTATAAGGAAAGCAATTCTGGATGGCCTTTTCTCAGCCTTCAGAAAGCAAATGTATCCACTGAATGATGGAAAGCATCGTTTTATTGTTGTTCTGAAAAAAATATTGATAAACTTCCTAGTGTGGTGAGTATACTTTAAAATGATTTGAAAATTGGTGACTCCATGCTACTATCTGACAAAGTTTCACATCCAATATTCAAAAATTTTCTGAAATCTTAAGAAAAAGCTTGGTTCAACAAAATCAGGTTTTTAGACATCCATTGTTCTTATTTGCACTTTTCTTTTTTGGCTTGGGAAAACTCATCACATTTAGAAACTCAGTTATCTCAGCACATACAGAATCACATTCCATATTCACATCCAAGCCCTGTTTATATTTATATTTACAATGTAAATAGTAAATATTTCTATTTACTATTTATATTTACAATGCTGTTTGAAGTTGTGGTATTTGCTTTACTATTTTCATCACTACATGCTTCAGTTAACAACTTTCAAGCCACTTATTCATTTCTGTGAATCAAGAATATAACACCCTAGAAAAGTAACAATGAAATGTGAAAAGTGACAAATATAAATAACAATATACAAATGAGGCAATAATGAGTTTGTCAAGATAACTCTGTTCACTGAATGAACTGGCAGGAAGAATCATGGCAGTCCTTGTAGAATAAGTAGATTCTCTCAGAATATAATCGTTAATCGTATCTTTCAAATTCAGCAATGTGTGTGAATAAATTGTTTCTTTGCGTTTCCTCTGAAACCATCAGACTGCTTGCAGACCAGGTAAAGGGTTGCTAGACCCACAGAGACCGACTAACCACACTCAGATACATTTGTTCTACCTACTTTTGCTTCTGTGTGGCTCCCCAGGCAAAGGCACAGGTGTCCATCTTGCCCAAAACCAGTTTTTCTATCAGCAGATCCAACCTGTTCTTTTGAGCTGTAGTTAAGACTCAAAGTTCAGTTGAATTTGGTTACTCGCCTTAGAAATATTCACTTCTGCACAAGACAGATTACAAGGCATCCACCACTATTTGCATCAGTTAGTTGGGCTTATTAATTGGGTCAAGGACTTTTTCTTATATTCTTGGGCTGCTCACAAAATAAATGTCATGAGAATTAGCATAAAATTTAGCTAACCATGAAGGGAATTGTCTGAAATTAGGGTTGCCTGGGCTAATACCTTGTACACACCAGGGATTCTAAATTCTAACCCCAATTCTGCAAATCACTTATGGTAGGGATTTTAACTAATGATTTAGTCTCTTGTAGCTCTGCCGCTTCTTTATGAGCAAAGAAATAGATGTAGCTTTCCGGTGAAAAGGCAGACGTCAAAAATGAAAATAGAACAGACTCACAGAAAAGGCTTCCTATGAAGTAGGATCTCATGAATGCACAAATAGATTGATTTATTATTACTCTTAATTTTAAAAGTAATAGCTCACGTTCATGGCTATTGGAATGAAAGTTAATGCCTTCAGTGACAGCATGGTTTCTGTCTTCCCCTTCCCTACTCAGTTGCTTTTTATTCCCATGCCTGGAGGGAAGGGGAAGTTTTAGCATCCACGTTGTACATCATGAGGAGATAGGGCTGGCAAGAGATGGTTTGTCATTGTTATGGATGCCAAGAGCCACTGATATTGGCCATCTTGCATTAAAATGGGGGTATACAGAAAAATGTTCTCTCTGGATTTAACCCTGTAGGATCTTGGAATGTTGGATTAAGGGTACTTTTGGGTGTGACGATAGGAGATGAACGTAGAAGTAGGAGGGATACCAAGGCAGAGGGGACTTCAAGGTTTCTTTGCATAAAGACCAACTCTGTTTGGAGTAAAGGGAGATCAGATTGGGATAGGAAGGGAGAAATACTGGATATCCCTTTGTATTCTGTGTTCACAGTCAGACAATATTCTGTGTTCACTATAAGACAATAGGGTGTTCTTTCTGCAAAGGACAGCATGTGGTATCCAGTGATTGAGGGGCAGGTTTCCACTGATTAAGATGCACTGTGTCTTTAAGAAAGCACCACTTGAGGATAGCTCATCTCCTAGTTTCCTGACCCTGCCTCAGCAGCACCTGCTATGTTCCCTATACAAGAGCAAAGGAAACTTTGCCTGCCTAGGGACAGTTCTTTACTCTCAGGGCTCACAGTTCAGAGCCCATGTTTCCAAAGAAATATTCACCTAGGCCTAATAGAACTACACATTGTTTAAACATCTTTATTTTGGAGGCAGAAGAAAATATCATTATTTCTTTGACACAAACTTAAAAAGGAGAATTTTCTTTTCAGTTATATAAACTTATTCTTTGAGCCTCGATTTATAAATTTGGAATAGGAATAACTATCTCTCTGTCACATAAACTAGAACATTTTTAAGGTGAGGAAAAGAAAAAATAAAAGAGAAAATGGCTTTTGTCTCTATTTGTGTGAGTGTTTTAAAAAATCAGACAGTCATCACTTCAGTGCGGAAATGTCATTATATTTGTGCAGGATGACAAATTTCATTTCAGCTTTTTTACCTCGTCATATATTCACATGGTGTTAACAAGTCATTGCTACTCTGGCTGGATAAAGACAGCCACAAAAATTCAAAACGATCATAAAAATCAAGAAACTTTGGTGTTGCAATATTTATATCCCTGACAGGTGCCCTGCTGCTTCGAGTGAGATCTCTTACTTCTGTTCTCTATGCTTCCGGCTGTACCTGGTACAAATAGCACACAATCTCAGCTACCAGGTCATGCCTTCCAGGGCAGATGCAAATCATGCCAGATTGGTAGCAGTGGGACCCCTACCTACCTCATCCACACATTCTTTTTGTTTCATTGTACATGTAAGAAATTATCAAATGCCAAATAGTTTTAGAAATGCCAGGGCAGAACAAAGAGCAATGGGCCAGGAGATGAAAGTTTCAACATGGGAATTCAAAAATATCAGGTGGAGGGCAGGGCATGCTCTGACTGATGCTGACTGCTCTGTGTGTGTGCGTGTATATGTGCGTGTGAGTGTGCGTGAAAGAAGAAAGAAAGGCTGTTGGTGGAAACTGACAAGCAACTGTCAGAAACAGAAATAAGATCTGATCTAATTTGAAAGGGTGCAAGAACAACCAGAAGGAATCTGTTAACCGGCCACTAGACTCAGCAAGAATCAAAGAGAAAAGGCTTAAATATACGAAAATGTTCCAGGCTGACAGAAAATATCCAAAGACAGCAAGAAATTCAGAGAGATATTTACACGGAGACTGGGGGAGCGTGGTCAGTGGAAAGCCAGAATACTACTTAAAGGATATTACAGGCTGAACCGAGAGAAAATGCTGGAGAACTCGAAAAGAAAGGAATTTATTTTGTTTCTCACCAGAGAATGAAGTGTCCACCCAAGAGAGAGAAAACAAAGACTCGAAGAAAGAGGTGAGGTTCTGGAAACATCTCTCTACCTGGCTTGGGAGCACAGCTAGGAAGAAGGAAGGCAGGAAGTGAAACATTGAAAATTGAGGCGAGATGAATGAATGAATGCCACTCATACTTAAATATACACATCAATATACGGGATCTCAAACACTATGTAGAAAATATGGGTTTCTTCCCCTCACTAAGCTCTCTTTAACTATGTGTGTTATTCTGAAAACCCACTAGGTGCAGGAAGCCGGATGAAAGTAAAAGAGAAGAGACAAAGTTAATTCTCATTCCAAATTTTTGTAATTCTGCAAAAATGTTTCCAAGATCTGGTTATTGAAGGACTCCTCAAGGGGTGGTCGTGGAAAATATCTAGTAGCAGAAAGCCAGAGAGCTTACTTTGTGAAGTGTGCAGGGCCTGTTTTACCACCATCCCACCTCTGCGGCACCATAAGTAGAATACTTTTTTTTTTTCCACTACGGCAGCTTTGTAAGCCTCAAACAACTCTAAGCTCAAACCAAGTCTAATGGATGTGGGATATTAAAAGCAGGACAAGAAAAAGAAGTGGTGTATTTTTATCCAAACCACAGATGCCTCACCATCTCCTGCAATTCATTGGTAAATAAAGCCACAGTGCTGTTTAATATTCTGGGGATTATAGGCCTGTTATTCGATACTCATGCCCCAGTTGCTCTGGTACGTCATCCATTTAAACACTACAGTTTTATTTCTCACCATCTTGTAGGTGGGCTGGAGTCATTTGGATCTGAAGCCTTGTCCATCTTTCAAGTCACAGTCTGCATTTTCACTGCCCAAAGTATTTCACATGCTATCCTACAGTTAAGTCAATAAAGATGAAAATCATACGGCCAGTTATTCTCACTGTCAAGTTACTTAACCTAATTTATCTTCTTTAAATTTCACTCAATAACTCGAACCCTAGTTCTTCTCACCCTCTGCCCATCCCAACTCCCACTCAGTGTTTGTACAATTAATCGGTTAGATGGAGAATCTGAGGACCAGCTCAAAGCTCAACTGTTTTATTATTATTATTGGCAATCAGTTTTATTTGGGATACACCTATCTGGTTAATCTTAAAAATCTTAATTTAGCTGAGTGAAGATTTCTCAACTTTCCCAATAATACAAATTTGGTCCCAGTCTTTACAAAGGAGATGCACCTAATATCCCCTTGTATAGAAATATTTGATGTAGAAAAGTAAGGGAACAGTTATTGAACATTCACTGAAATGTTATTTTCATTTGGAGTTTTCTAATATTATTTTTCTATCCATGTTCTTCATGGATCATTTTTATGCCACTTGTCAGAAAAAAACCAAGGCGTCAGCGCTTGGGGGCTCCTACAGAGTCTAGATGCTGCCAGGACAGCTTTTTTCGATTCACCAACTTTCTCCCTATCTCTTTCCTGAAAAACTTACACTTGAGGACTTTTATTTTAAAGGAAAACCAACTAGCTCTGCAAACACTTGAACATCAGTTTTAACAGCACCTTGGAAGCTCATTGAAGGAATGTGCTATAAAGCATAAGACATACATTCTTTTTTGTGTTGAGTATAATGGGGTATACTGATTAGTCTAACTCACTGAGGCAAGGCACTACATAGTTTTAAAAGGTCTACTGTTCAATGCACTGTAATTAAATTAAAGTTAAAATACTGTAATTATTTAGAACCAGAATGCCATTTTTTCCCTGACTTTGTGAACTTATAGGCTCAAATGAATGCAGAGATAAAATAGCATAACACAAGTCGGCTATATATAATCTCGTCTATCTTGTGTTTGGAATTAAATTACTTAGGAGTTCAGAGGTTAATAAGAAACACAAGAATTATCCTCTGTGTAATAGCTTTATATTGGCTGAGTTTAAATATAAATGGAGAGGATTATTTTGATTATTTACATGCAAGCATACAGGCTTAGCTGTGAACACACACACGTCACACTCCAATAGTCTTCTCACCTTTGCTGAGGGCCTTTTATGTGACAGGAACTGTATTTTATGTACACTCTCTCCTGTAATCCACAGAACCACCCTGTCAGGCAGTTATTATTAGGTTCACTTTAGAGACGCTATTATCTCAACTTGGGTATCTCAAAAACTATGCAAACCCTAGCACGAACAAATAGAGCTTAATATGTTCTTGCCTTGTCATTACCCCCATATCCACCCCAATCCAGGCTTTCCCATTGTTTTCCACTTTGACCAATGGCCTCACTCTTTCTCCAGCCACAGAAGCCAAAACAAAAACGAAACAAAAACCTAAGGGCTATCCTTGACTCCTTCTTCTCCTTTACTCCCATGTACAATCACTATTCAGTCTTATAAATTTTTATCTCCTACACAAGCCTGCCCTTAATTGTGTCACTCACATTACAAAACTAGAACAAACTGCCATTGTACTTTACTTGGACCACGGTGATATTCAACTCATCTTCCAGCATCCATTCCTCTCCATTTGAAGTTCTTAAGGCAAATTTGATCATGTGACTTCCCTGCTTAAAACACCTCTATGGCTTTCCATAGCTCTATGAAAACATCTTTAATATAGCCTACCAATCCAACCTGATTTTGCCTGCTCTGCCTCTTCAAGCTCAAACTGTATCCTCTCTACCTCCTTCCAAGTCTTCTAGCTAGGATGACTTCTTTTCTTTTTCTTTTTCTTTTTTTTTTTTTCCATGAGACAGGGTCTCACTTTATCACCCAGGCTGAATGGAGTGGTATAATTATAGGTCACTGTAGCCTCGATCTCCTGGGCTCAAGCTAGCCTCTCGCCTCAGCCTCCTAAGTAACTGGGACTGCAGTTGCATACCACTACATCTGGTTAATTTTTGATTTTTTGTAGAAACAGAGGATCTCACTTTGCTGTTGGGCTGGTCTCAAACTCCTAGACACAAGCAATCCTCCTGCCTTCGCTTCCCAAAGTGCTAAGATCACAGGAATGAGCCACCATGCCTAGATTTCCTTCTGCTTCTTAAACAAATGTTTCATGCTCTGACTTGCCTCAGGACCGTTGCACATACTGTTACATATGGTTGAATGGACTACTCTTTCCCCATCCTCTTTGCTTAATTAATGCCTATAAATAATATTTTGCTTTTATTGTTTTGTCTTCAGGAAAGTTTTCCTTGATCCCATCCTAGGAAAGGTCCTTTGTTATATGTTCTCATAGCACCCAATCTCTTTCCTACATAGCATAGGACATGAATATACGTTTATATGTGCGGTTATGTTTTTATTACTTGTCATTTTCATTCGACCACAATTTTTTTGAGGTTAGGAACCTTATCTTTTTGCATTCCATGTATCCCCAGTGCTTAGCAAAATTTCCTGTTTAGCAAACACTTTGGCCACATGCTTGATTCTGATCTTACTCTGACGTTAACTTAATAGCTTCACTACTGTATAAAGAAGGGAACAAATTTCTTTGAAGACAGAACAGAAAAAACCTATGGAAGCAAATATGCAAAGTCTATTTCTATTTGAAGTATTTTGATGGTTAGAGAGTGTCATTGATGGGAGGCCGAGGCCGGCGGATCACAAGGTCAAGAGATAGAGACCATCCTGGCCAACACGGTAAAACTCCATCTCTACTAAAAATACAAAAAAATTAGCTGGGTGTGGTGGCATGCACCTGTGGTCCCAGCTACCTAGGAGGCTGAGGTGGAAGAATCGCTTGAACCCAGGAGGTGGAGGTTGCAGTGAGCCAAGATTGCACCACTGCACTCCAGCCTAGTGACAGAGAAAGACTCCATCTCAAAAAAAAAAAGAAAGAAAGAAAGAACGTGTCATTGACATGTCTTAATGCCCAGAATTTCCACAATTTCCTCCTCTGAGTAGAGTCATATTTTCTAGAAACTAAAATCTGGCAGTAAATGTGTCACTTCGATTAAAATCATCAGTACACATGAATTCAACAAGTAGGAAGCAGAAACATATTCTCAAGAGAACTGGTCAAAAGAGAGGTAATTTTGATCAAGAAAAAGCATTAGAAACTTATTGAAAGTATCAAAGTGTAAGAGAATACTTGGGTAAGGTGAGGGCATGAAGCAAAACATGCCCAGAAAGGCAGTCCATCTTCTCCCAAGAGGGTGCTCATGGTTGGTTCTGTGGAATGTGTAAAACTGAATCATCTGTTGTCCCAGCTCTATAATGGGTGCCATTCACAAAGATACAGCAGTTCAGCATCCAAAATCATTAAAAAAAATTAACCTACTTCAATATCTTTTTAAGGCATCAAAGGAAAAGCTGATTTTTAATGTAAAGCAAAACTCTAAAATCCTTATTCTCATCTACATCACTCTCCGTTTTACTCACACGCCACAGCTGCTCCAACAAGTGCACCCCCCACCTCCACAACTCCAAGCTCCCTGATGCTCTTATAAATGCTGTTCTTGGAGGCTTTCTTATCACTAATCTTTCTTCTCTATGCCTCAGGATTTTTTCTCATATTTTTTATTTCAATAGTTTTTGGGCTACCAGTGTCTTTTAATTAAAGCTCTATAGTGGTGACTTCTGAGATTTTCTTGGACCCATTCCCCTTGCAGTGTACACTGGACCCAATATGCAGTCTTTTATCCCTTACCACCCTCCCTATCTTCCTCTTTGAGCCCCCAAAGTCTATTATATCATTCTTATGCCTTTGTATGCTCATAGCTTAGCTCCCATTTATAAGCAAGAACATACGACATTTGTTTTTCCTTTCCTGAGTTACTTCACTTAGAATAATGGCTTCTAGCTCCACCCAAGTTGCCACAAAAGACAATATTTCATTCTTTTTCCTAGCTGAGTAGTATTCTATGGTGTATATGCACTACATTTCCTTTATCCACTCATTGGTTGGTGGTATGCCTAGGGTTTTTTTGTGAGTTAGGTCAATTACCTGAGCTCGCTGCCTGTTTTTGCCCAATTCCAGATCTTCCAAATACCAGGAGTGGACCCAACAGGCAGAAATCTTATTTCCTTAGTGTAAGGGAGCCAGAAAAAACTGAAAATGTTTTCAGTGATTTTTAAAGACATGAGTGAATGTCTTTTGAAATTACTGTTTTTTCCCTTGTTATTGGAAATATGCAAGTTTTTACTATGGAAAGCAAATAAAACCCTGCTTTATATTTCAGAATTTATGAGGTAGACTTCACATAGTATTACATTCTGGAAAGCTAAGACTTTTTTCCCCTCCTTTGGTCATTGTAAGATTAGGGGTGGGGGTAGGTGGTGCAGATTTCCTGGTTTCCTTTAAGCATACTATCTTTGGATGAAATGTGTCTGAGTAGTGCATTATATTGGAGAGTCAGAAAGGAACAGGAGATATTAGGCACTAAGACAAGGAGTCAGAGCAGATGGCAAAAGAGAGGAGCATGTGGGTAGAGAGAATAACACTACGGACAACCCACCCAAGTTGCCATTTTGCTTCAGGTAGGCCCTGGCATGGAGGTATCAGAGAAACAGCATGATACAGCCCGGGAAAATTGTCTTGAGATAATTAACCCAAAATTGAGTTTCCAAATTGTTTATTGCCATCCATGCACACATATCCAAATAAGCCAAAGACCACATATCTGCAGAAATGAGAGATGGCCCTTTGTTGAAATCTCTAATGGTCTGCTTGTTGCAAACTCCAGTTAACACTGGGCTCTGAAGTGAAACACTCCAAGTAATATAGATTTCAATGTGTGGCATGCTTTCTGCAGTGAAGCACAGGTAACGATTTTCTCATTTGATACCTAATGAGATTTTTCAAACTAATTTCAGGCTTACTATAACTTTCTGAAGGAAGACAAGAACAGTATTAAGAAAACAAACTATCGCAATGATCCCATGCTGTGGAGAATTGCATAAGTTGCCTTTGGTCCCAGAATTCTGGTCTTAAATAATAATGGTAAAGTATGCTTTATCAAATTAACCAAGAAAGAGTTTTTGATGCATATATGTTATATCATAACAAAGTCTGAAAATTCTGCAAACCTTGGAGATAGACCAGTTAACTGCAAACCATCATTGGTTACATTTGAATTTAAATTTCCCACAAAATTTCTATGAAAATGCATACAAGGTGGTTTCCATTAGAGTCATGAAGTTTCATTACCTGGAAAACCTATGAAATATATCCTAGCAGTTCTCTAGTTTACTTATAGGCTATTCTACTATGTACATCACCATAAAGATTTTTGACATGATGCTTTTCTAGTACAATATATTTGAAATAAATAGCATATATAATCTCACTCCCCTCTAAATCCTCATGTTGAAAGATAAAATGATACTGTTTGTTTTAACTTTCAGGCTTATTTTTTGAATTCTTTTTCAAAGAAAACATGAGAGAAAAGACAAGAATGAAGGGAAGGAAACTTGCTAACAGGCTCAGATTAAATTTAACAGCCACTGAAAGGCCATTGCCACATACCTCTATAACTTAGTTGGGAGACTACACGTAGATGATTCCACAATCAATTGTTTTTATCCTTTAATAGAATGTGTATGCTAAAAGATAAACTGTTTGGGTTCAAAGGACAGTGAATTCATTAAAAGAAGTTCCTAATAAAAGTGATTCAATCTTTGTATTTAGCTTTTAATACAAAAAATTAATTAACATTTGCATTATGAAACCTGACCTCTCCAGGGAAATATAATCAATTCTCCCAATACAAGATGGATTCTGCAGAGGACATAATTTCTAATTGTAGTGCTCATCAATCATGTCAGTAGTACAGGGGAACTGTAAATGATGCACAAAACTATTAAACTCTAGGCTCTTTTAAAGCCAGTTGTCAACACCACAGTATATAAATATATGCTTACAGTGGGGACCATTTAATTATAATATTGATTAAATTATTACAGTTCCTGGCATAATGCAGGATGGTAGTGTGCTATCTGGAAGGAACGCAAGACAACTGAAAACATATCTGTAGATTCGCAAATGTAATTTCACAAGGAAATTGTGTTAATTACAGCAGCGTGATGCATGCAACTCATGCGAAGACTGCATTAGTGAGAAAAAATAAAGAGTTTTGGTTGAAGACTATCATTCAAGAAGAAAAAGTCGAGGTGATTTTAGGTCATTTTTAAACAACTATTTTATTTTTGTTATTTTGAAACCTTCCCTTTTAAACTGGTCTTTTTTAGTTGAGGTAAAATTTTATATTGCATACAATTTACTATTTTAACCATTTAAAGTGTACAATTCATTGTCTTCCAGTACATTCACATATAACCATCACCACTATCTAATTTCAGAATATTTTCATCACCCCAAAAAGAAATGCTGTACTTGTTAAGTAGTCACTCCTTATAAATAGAATCACACAATATGTGGCTTTTTGTGTCTCACTTCTTTCCTTTTGCTTTCAAGATATATCTATATTGTAGAATGTATCAGTACTTCATTTTTTATTTTCAGATGGAGTCTCGCTCTGTTAACCAGGCTGGAGTGCAGTGGCAAGAGCTTGGCTCACTGCAGCCTCTGCCTCCCAGGTTCCAGTGATTCTCCTGCCTCAGCCTCCCGAGTAGCTGGGATTGCAGGCATGTGCCACCACGCCCGGCTAATTTTTGTACTTTCAGTAGTTTCACCATGTTGGACAGACTGGTCTCAAACTCCTGACTTCAGGTGATCTGCCCGCTTTGGCCTCCCAAAGTGCTAGGGTTACAGGCGTGAGCCACTGCACCCAGCAGTACTTCACCTTTTGACAATAATAATCCATTGTATGGATGTAGCTCATTTGTTTATCTATTCTTCATCTGATAATCATTTGGGTGGTTTCTACTTTTTAGGTATTATGAATCATGTTGCTATGAATATGAACATTTTGCACAAGCTTTGGTTTGAACACCTGTTTTCAGTTCTCTTTAGTGTACACCTAAGAGCAGAGTTACTGTTTAATATTTGAGGAACCACCGAACGGTTTTCCACAGTGGTGGCACAATTATACCTTCCTACCAACCATGTATGAAGGCTTCAGTTTCTGTGCATCCTTCTCAATATTTGCTATTTTTCTTCGTTCAAAATCATTATTATTGTAGCCTTTCTAGTGGCTATAGTGTCTCATTCTGGTTTTGATTTACATAAAACTAGTGACTAGTAATGTTCAGCATAATTTCATATGAGTATTGGCTATTTGGATATCATCTTTTAAGACATATCGATTCAAGTCCCTTGCCTATTTTTTAACTGAGTTTTTTGGTCTTTTTGTTGTTCAGTTACTCAAGTGCTTTATATGTTATGAATACAACAGATTTATAGTTTGCAAGTATTTTCTCCCCCCTCTGTAGTCTAGCTTTTTACTTTCTTGACAACATCCTTTGATGCATAAGAGTTTTTAATTTTGATGAAGTCCAATGTATCTATTTTTTATTTTGTTGCTTGTCGTATGTGTAAGAAACCACTGCCAAATTCAAGGTCATAAACCTTTACATCTATACTTTTTTTCTAAGAGTTTTATACTTTTACATTTAGATCTTGAATACATTTTGAAAAAATCTTTGTATGTGGTATGAGGTAATGGTTTAGTGTCATTCTTTTGCATGTGGTTATTCAGTCATCCCAGCACGTTTTGTTGAAGAGATTATTCTTTTCATGCTGAATGGTCTTGTTTCAAAATGATTTTACCATTGGTGTACAAGTTCATTCCTGAACTCTCAATTTCATTTCATTGATCTATATATCTACCCTTATATCAGTTCCACATGGTTTTGATTACTGTAGCTTTGCAATAAGTTTTGAAGTCAGTAAGTATAATTCTTCCAAATTTCTTCTTCTTCTTCAAGATTATTTGGCTACTCAGAGTTCCTTGAAATGGAATATGAATTTTAGAATCAGCTTTTCCATTTATAAAGAAAAGGTAATTGGGGTTTTGGCGGAGATTTCATCAAATTTGTAGATAACTTTGGGTAGTATTGCCCATCTTAACAAAATTTCCCAATCCATGGATATGACATATCTTCTCATTTATTTACGTTTCATTTTATTTCTTTCCTGTTTTTTTTTTCATTTTCTGAACATTTTGCACTTCCTTGGTTAAATTTAATTCCAAGTATTTTATTCATTTTGATGCTATTGTAAATGAAATTATTTTCTTGATTTTATTGTAGGATAATTCATTGGTAGTGCATAGCAATACAACTAATTTTTGTATGTTAGTCATATAAAATTCTTGTAGTATCCTGAAAATTTAGTGACTTTGTTTATTTGTTCTAATAGGGTTTTTTTCTCATAGATTCTTAGGATTTTTCTATATATCAGATTATGTCATTTTCCAATAGAGATCATTTTACTTCTTCTTTTTCTATGTGGATATGTTTTATTTCTTTGTCTTACCTAATTGCCCTGGCCAGAACTTTCAATGCAATGTGGAATACAGTTGGTGAGAGTGAACATCCTCATCTTGCTTCTGATCTTAGAGGGAAAGATTTCAGTCTTTCACTGTTGAGTATGAAGTTAGCTGTGGGTTTTTCAGATATGCCTTTTATCAGATTAAAGATGTTCTCTTCTATTTCAAGTTTGTTGAGTAACCTTATCATAGAAGGTTGCTGGATTTTGTCAAATGCTTTTTCTGCTTGGATTGAAATTATCATGTGCTTTTTATTTAATCCTTTCTTCTATTACATTAATTAATTTCCTTATGTCAAACCACTCTTGCATTCCTGAGATACATAATCACACACACAGTGTATGATATTTTCAATAAGTTTCTAAATTAAATTTGCTAAGATTTTGTTGAAGAGTTTTTGTATCTTGTTAATGAGGGATACTAGTCTATAATTTTCTTTCCTTGTGATGTCTTTTTCTGGCTTTGATATCAGGGTAACACTAGCCACATAGAATTAGTTAAAACGTGTACTGTCTTCTTCAGTTTTTAAAAAAGAGTTTGTGAAAAATTAGAAAAATTACTGATAATCCTTCTTTAAACATTAGATAGACTTTATCAATGAAACTATCTGGTTCCAGACTTTTCTTTGTTGGAAGTTTTTTTCTCTGACATTTGACTGTTTGATTATAATGTGTATTAGTGTGGATCTCTTTCAGGTTATATTATATGGGATTAGTGAGCTCCTTGGATGTATAAATAAATTATGCAAGTTTTCAGACATTGCTTTCTAAACTATTATTTCCATCCCTTTTTCCTTCTTTTCTTCTTAAAGGACTGACATTATACCTGTGTTGGTACACTTAATAGTATCCCACAGGTCTTCTAGGTTCTGTTCTTCTTTGTTGTTTTCATTCTTTTTTCTTTCCTGTACTCAGGTTGGGTAATTTCAATTGACCTCTGTTCAAGTTTGCTCTTTCTTTCTTCTGCCTGCTCAAATCTACTGTTGAAACCCTCTACTGCATTTTTCATTTTGGTTACTGTACTTTTCACCTCCAGAATTTCAATTTGGTTCCTTTTTGTAATTTCCATCATTTTATTTATATTATCTATTCAGTGAAATATCATTCTCATGCTTTCCTTTAACTTCTTTCACATGGTTTTCTTTAGCTTTTTGAAATACTTGTTTTAAAATCTTTGTGTATTAAATACAGTAACTAAGTGTCATCAGGGTCAGTTTTTACTTTCTATTTTTCCAGTATATGGGTCATACTTTCTTGTTTCTTTGAATGTCTCCTAGCTTTTTGAACATTTTGGGTATATATCATCACAACTCTAGAAATCATATTCTCCTCCTAACCCAGGGTTTGTTGTTGCTGCTTGTTGTGGATGCTGTTTGTTTTCTAAACTAGTTTTGTCAAGTTTGTATTCTTTGTCATGTGTGCACGGGTGGCTCTATCTGGCTAGCTTAGTGTTGAGCTAGTGGTTTGACCTATATTTTCTTAAACACCTAGAACCTCTTTCCCCACTCCAACTCCCCTAGTCTTTGCATATAAACTCTGTGTGTGTAAACAGCACACTTTCAAACTCTCCTGAAAGTTTACAAAATGTATCATGTCCCTGCTTTTCACTGTATCTATTATTTGCCCTAATTGTTATTCCGTGCCTCAAGTCCCAGTGTCTAATGCAGTTGCCTTTAAATATTTCTTAGAAATGCTCCCCATGTAGCCATCTCTACCAGGTCACATAAGGCAAGCCCTTTAAGGCTGACATTTAGGGACCCACCAAACAGGAGAAACCCACAACCATGGTTCTTTGGGAACAGGTCTGCTCTGCTTCAGCCAGCACAAGAAAACCACACCAGAAATGCAGGCTGCTGTCTTCAAGACTATTCTCAAGCTGAGGAAAGAGGAGAGGGCCAAGACAAGTTAAAACCCTACAAAGCTCTTCTAAGATTCAGTCACTTTTTCTGATTAAATGTTTTTCTGGTTACTATAAATCTTTAGCTGGCTTCCAGAGTTGTGATAAAGCTGATTCTGACAGGGTATTTTTGTTTTCGTTGTTGCCAAATTATTTGCTCTTTTTGTGGTGCATCAGTATTTTGAAGTTTCATACTCTACCCTTTTTATTGATGTCACCTAGAGCATTCCTTTTATATCACAAAAATATCAGAGATACAGGAAAAAATTCACAAAGAAACTATTTTTGAAATATTGTAGCTCATAAAACAGTGAATGACTTATCTAATTTTTGTGTTTTGTCATATTTCTTCAAGTCGACATTTTACTCGGTTGTAAATCATTCATAGGTTGGTAACGTTTACAGGTGATATAGAGGGCACCTTGCATGAGAAAAGTGTATCAACTGATTTGCCCCACGTTGAAATTTTCTAGTTCTATGGACTCCATATTTATTGTTTAAACTCCTGAATTTTAAAAGAGAAAGCAGGAAGCCAGGGGCTAATTTAGTGCACACAGTCCATTTAATTCTAGTGGTTCATCTTTTTCCTAATTAAGGAATCAGTTCAGTGTCTTCCCTGGCATACAGAATAAGGGACTTGTCCTATCAAACTTCAGTTCTCATGATGACTAGCTGCCTGGGAAATCTCTGATGTCCTGGAAGAAACATCGTGTCAGCCAGTCTACGTGAAAGGGATTGGCAAACATTTTCTGAACTGTCGGCACTACTAATGCTCTTCCCTACTTTATCACACACCATCTCAATGGGGACTTGTCCAAGAACTCATACAGACCATGTGTGAGCTAGCAAGCCCTAAGGGGACCTCCAAGCTCCCCCAGCTACACACAAAACAAAAAGGAACTAGTGACAAGCAAGATACACCTGCTCAAGTGACAAGGGCCGTACCGTAAGAGTGAAGGAGATGCCCCTCACTCCTCACCCTGAGCCAGGCTGACAGATCTGTGGGACCCAGGATAATGTGGGAGGAAATGAGCCCCATCCCTGCAACCCATGACCAGTCCTGGCATCCTCCTGTGATCTCCTCACCCATTCCAGATTATCATTCTTACATAGCCCAATTAGGGGCTGAGCTTCCAGCAGCTCAGTGTTCCTCATATCACTGTCACTGGGATACCTGAGAAACTTTCTGGAAGGAAATTTATGACCACTTCATCAGTGGCTGTCTTTGAGTGGTAATTGGCATTCTTCTTTCTACTTTTTAAATTTCCTATTTGTTAATATAGCAAATAGTTATATTATAAAAGAAATGTAAGCATACTTAAGCTTTCTTCTCCTTAGTTTACAACTAAGTCTTCTTATTATTTTATTATTTTATCTATAAGGTAGGATAGACTTGAAAACTGTTCTAGCAACCCCTGAACCAAGATTTCTGGCCAAAAGGAGCAGAGTTTCTGAAATGGCTTCTCATTTTATTGAAGTTGTGGCCCCTGCACAGAAGCCCCTCTGTGAGTGCTGAAATATTCCCAGCACAAGAGAGAAACACTTAGGAACACATTACCATCAGCATAAGCACTTTCCAGAAAATAATTTTAAGTATTTAGCTGTCTTACTTTTTGAAGAAAAAAAAAAGACTTACATGTAAATAAAATCTGCAAGTTTGTATCTCCTCAAAATTCATATTGAAATTCTAGCACCCAAGGTGATGATATTAATACATAAGGCCCTTTGGGGCATGTATAGGTTATGAGAGCATAACTCTCATAAATGGGATTAGTGCAGCTGTAAAAGGAGACCTGTGGAGACTTGTTTGCTTTTTCCACCGTAGGAGGGAATAGCAAAAAGATGCTGTCTACGAATGAGGGAACACACTTCACCCAACATTGAATCTGCCAGTGCTGTGATCTTGGACTTCCCAACCTCTAGAACTGTGAGAAATCAATTTCTTTTGTTTATAATCCAACCAACTTTATGGTATTTTGTTATAGCATCCTGAACAGACTAAGACACAAACTACATCAAATCTTCCTCCCCATCCCACCTCCACTCAAATTGTCTCTACTCACTGACTAGCAACACCACCCCAAATATGAAACTCAAGCATTGGGAGCCAGCTTTTGCCTTTGTCAATTTAGGTTATGCATTTCTCTATGATTTGACATGGACATGTGGATCTACAGCTCTGTAAAAGAGGCACTTTTATCTTTATATTATGTTGGCTTGTGGAAGAAGAGAAGATGAAAAAGGGTGATAAATAAAGTTTGGATAGTCCAATATTTGAAGTTTTTTTTAAAGCACTCATTCAAACTGTATTTAAGCTTGCTAAATCTAAAGTACTCTGAATGCAATTCATCTTCAATTCTGATTTAAGAGTATACAACCTGACCCCACTCTACCCCATCTCCTAGAAAATGAATGTGAGCAGGAACAACAGGTATATACTGGGTGTATAAACAGACATGGAAACTTCAAATAAGATTTGCTAGAATGAAACCTCTGTAGACTAGAAATGCATACTTCTTATTAATTGAGTAGAACTTTATAATCATTCTTCTTATCTCTTCCACAAGGAAGGTGTTTCTGTCTAAACTAGGACAAATTTACGTAAATTAAAATTTTGCTTTATGTATCAAGTTTTAGAGGGAAGGAAAGAAGTATTTACTGATTATTAGATATCTAATATTAGATAATTAGCTATCTACTGTGAGCTAGGGCACTGTGGGATTTGGTTTAAGCACAGATTTCACTTCGCTTTTGTCAAATGTTCTGAGTTGGGAACAGGGAGGTGCAAAGGCCAAATGACTTGTTCAAAATCATTCAGGTTAAGAGACAGGCTCAAAGTCAAGACTTACTTGAGTCCAAAGCCACCATTTCCTTTCCCTTATCCCCTTCTTAGGGATATTTTTCCCCACTGGTTTCAATAGCTCATGTACATTCTAAATTACGTGCATTGAGCCTTGTGGAAAAAAGAAGGTAGAAAATACAACAAAAGTAAGACCAATGAACATAATAAATTCATCTTTAGTAGATTTGCCTAGTCTGATGACTAAATACAACCAATAGAAGGTTTCGTTTTCAAATGCCACAAGTAATCTATTCTTATTATTTAAATGTTTTAGAACATTCTGAGTTACTTATCTTGGGGTCATCAAACCTTTTGAAAGGACCTTTTGGTATTTTATAGAATATGGACTTTCCCCTTAAGAGTTGTAAGCTCTTGTATATAAAGCAAATTCATTCATATGCCCCTAAATTATTCCCCTTGCTTCCCATTTTGACTCATTTAAAAGAGTCTAAAGTCAAGCTTTCAAAATGGCTTTTTGAAGTTTTTCATTTTTTGAGATTTAAATTTTAAATTTATGTCTTTGCTACTCCATGCCTTCTTCTTTCCTAATATATTTTTCACTTACTTCAAGCCATCAACATTTCCCTGCCATGAGGTTTGATTTATATTGCCTAGGATTGTAATCCAATCATGAATATTCCTTGAGAATGACAGCATGACATGAGAGAGACCTCACTCTCATGATCTTTCTAGAGTAGAAAACAAAAGGCCAAAAAATTGATGGGACTTTAAAAATTCTATCAAGCAAACCCAATAAGCCTATAGCAATAAAAGAAACTTGGCTCTTCCTTGAATCCAAAATTAGAAGCAACAATGCTTCAGTCTACCACTCTTTGCTCTTCTTGACTTTTCACTCACAGGAACTGGAATTGAGCAGCTGAAGTTCTAAATTAGATCACAAATAACCACAACCTTTTTCCCATTTCCATCCAAGGTCTTATGTGCATCTCCAGTAAACCCAGGCACTTGCATTTTACCTAACTAGCAAAAATCTGGTCCTCTGTCCTATGTCCCACAGCTACATGAGCATGGATACTCCTGAGCCAAAGGGTGTTTGTGTTGGTCTTTGTGTTGCCAGTTACAGAAACCCATGCTAATGATTCAAATAAAGGAGATATTTACTGTGAATACTGAGGTATATGCCACAGTGAAGGTACAATGAAGCCTTAGCTAGGGCAGGAAACAAGGAGACCCCAGGGATACCAGTTGTAAGATTTTATAGACATTCTAATTATTGTTCTATACTTAACTCAAATTAAAAAACTCTCACATTTGGTGTCTCTTTGTTCCACTGTTAGATTCATGGGACAAAATATCTCATTATTGAAGCTGGTTCCACCATCTTGCTGAGGGTTCCTCAGTATACATCTAGTCACTAAGCGTCAAACCTTGGGTCCTGGGAATTATAACTTGAAAAGGGAAAGTTGCTGTACCTCAGGGGGTTTTCCTAAGAGGTGTCAAATACAGGGATCTCCAACCCCAGGACCATGGACCAGTACCTCTCCTACTCCTCCACCCCCATCCATGGAAAAATTGTCTTCTATGGAACAGGTCTCTGGTGCCAAAAGGGTTAGGGACTGCTGGTCTAATAGATACAGGCTCTATGCCAATGCACAGTTCTCTTGAGGCTCTCTTAAAATGTGGGCAGTCCAGGAGAGACCCTAAGTCTAATTTACAAAGACTAAGTTAGCAGGTACAAATTGGGCTGTGTAAATGTTGATCTCATTAATAACAGTTGATACAAGTCCTATTTTTACTTAGTTTAATTCAGCAAACTTCAATAAAGTGTTTACAATGTACAAAAACACTGTTATATAGAGTAGGTCTGTCTATTAAAAACGAAGTGACCTTTGTCGCAAAGCAAGCTTTTTCTGAATTTGACAAGGAAGTTTTAATTAATGGTCACTTTTAAATACATACATAGATTTTTAATTTTGACTGTTGCTTTAGATACAGGTGGCACATGTTCAGGTTTGTTTTATGGGAATATTGCATAATGCTGAGGTTTGGGGTACGAATCCCATTATCCAGTTAATGAGCATAATATCCAATAGGTAGTTTTTTAACCCAACTCGCTTACCCTCTAGTGGTCTGCAGTGCCTATTGTTCCATATTTATGTCTTTGTGTGCTCAATGTTTAGCTCCCACTTATAAATAAGAACATGCAGTATTTGGTTTTCTTTACCCATGTTAATTTGCCTAAGATTATGGCTTCCAACTCTATCATGTTGCTGCAAAAGACATAATTTCATTCTTTTTAATGGCTGCATAGTATTTTATGGTGTGTATGTACTACATTTTCTTTATCCACTCTACCACTGATGGGCACCTGAATTGATTCTATGTCTTTGCTATTGTGAATAGTGCTGTGAACATACAAGTGCATGTGTCTTTTGATAGAATGATTTATTTTCCTCTGGGTATATAGCCAGTAATGAGATGGCTGGGTTGAATGACAGTTCTGTTTTAAGTTCCTTGAAAAATCTTCAGACAGCTTTCCACAGTGGCTGAACTAACTTACATTCCCATCAACAGCGTATAAGTATTCCCCTTTCTCCACAGCCTTTGTCAACATCTTTTTTTTTTTTTTTTTTTTTTTTTACGTTTTTGTAATAGTCATTCTCACTGGTGTGAGATGACATCTCATTGTGGTTTTGATTTGTATTTCTCTAATGATTAGTGATGCTGAGCATGTTTTCATGTTTGTTGGCTGCCTGTATGTCTTCTTTTGAGAAGTGCTGGTTCATTTCCTTTGCCCATTTTTTAATAGGATTATTGATTTTTGGCTTGTTGATTTAAGTTCTCTATAGATCCTAGATACTAGGTCTTTGTCTGATGCATACTTTGCAAATATTTTCTCACATTCTGTAGGTCATCTGTTTGCTTTGTTGATCATTTACTTACCTATTGAGTGTACAAGAAAGTATGTTGGATGCTGACTTCAGGAGAAGCAGATGCTGAATTGGAGTTTGTGGTATAACATGTTCAATAGAAGAAGGAAGCAAGATTGGGCAGAAGGAGATGTGAACTGCAACTCAGGCACAGCAAATTCTCAACCAACCTACAGGGCTCTCTGAAAATAGTATCGTCCACTAAAATGCCCTATTTGGGGCCAAAATGGCTTCTTCTTTGTAGTCCCACTGCTATCAATTCCTAGGAATCTAGATGATCTGGTCAGGGTATCTCTTGTGTCTACCAGAGACTGAATAATGTCTGCATAAGAAAATAAGCATAATCGTAAGTCATAAAAAGCTTACACTTTAGTTAATGAGAGGAATCTGCATAAATAATGTTAACAGACAGAATATATTTAAGCAAAATTACTAAGTGTTTTGAGAGCTCATTTAATAGAAAGATTACTTTTGGCTCAGATAAGAACATAAAATAATATCCATTGGGTGCTTCAAGTGTGTAAGGGGCCATGTTGGATGTTGAGTTCACCAGAAGCTTAACTCCTAAAGTTAAGAAAATATTGGGGTTGGATCCAAGATGGCTGATTAGGAACAGCTCAGGATTGCAGCTCCCAATGAAAGCACAGAGGGTGAGTGGACGCCTCATTTCCAGACGGATTTTTATTGCCCACAGACTAGGAGATTCCCAGGCAGAGGAGCCCTAAGGGTCGCCAGCGCGGCCCTTTCGGCCGGCGCGGCGGTTTTGCCGGCGCCCCGGCGTGGCAGTTCTCCATACAAAATACACTAGTCTGGGTCTCCCTTCTAGCTGGCAAGCAGAGCTTCGGGAAGGCAGAATCGCCCATTCATCCGATTAAAAA
>CAUYLG010023125.1:0-35388 GCA_963573385.1 Cacajao melanocephalus
CGTGTGGCTCCTCCGCCGGGAATCTCCTAGTCTGTGGGCAACAAAAATTCGTCTGAAAGTGCGGCGTCCACTCGCTCTCTGCGCTTTCACTAGGAGCTACAATCCTGAGCTGTTGTTAATCGGCCATCTTGGATCTCTCCCGTCTGTCTCCCGATTTTTTAATGATCGCCTTTCTAACTGGTGTGAGATGCTATCTCAATGTGGTTTTGATTTACATTTCTCTAATTACAGTGATGATGAGCATTTTTTCATATGTTTGTTGGCCTCATATGTGTCTTCTTTTGAAAAGTGTCTGTTCATATCCTTTGCCCACTTTTGAATGGGTTTGTTTTATTCTTGTGAATCTGTTTTATTTGTTTCTACTTACTCCAATGACACTAGAAAGTGTGTATACAATCAGAAACAATTAATATGAAGGAATGCTTTCCTCATATGTAAATTTACCTCAAAATGAAGTTTGGATAATTTTTGTGTTTTGTCAATCAGATATGTGAAAAAAAAACAGTTATTTAAAAATATTTATAACTTTTTAATTACTTTGTTAGGACGAAAATATATTGCCTACTTGCATTTTTATGAATTACATGATTATGAGAATTAGTGATGGTAATAATGCTAATAATGATACAGTAGTAGTAATGACAGACTTTTTCTCAGGACAGTATAAAACAATTCAGGTTAAGCCATTAGCATAGTTCTTGTCCTATAATTAAAGCTCAACACATTTTTTCTGCAGCTATTATTTCTCTAATGAATCTTCTGTTTAGCTTGTTTTCCCAGTTTATAATTAGTGCTTTGATTCTTTTTTTGTAAGTTTATGAATTCTGCTTTTACATTTAGGATGTTCATTGTTGTTAATAAATGTCAATTTTTAAAATTGACCATTTCCTTTTAACTTCATAAATTTTGTTACCAGATAATTTCTAAGTTGTAAATGTACTTTTTTAAGTTTTAAATTTCATTTGGTGTACATTCACTAGTAATCCTATCTTTATGTTTTCAACTGCTATTTTAAAAATGAAGAAATTATTCTTCCTCCTAAATAATAAAATATTGTGCTGATATTTTTATATAATAGCTTATCCTTCTTTTCTAAAGCAAGAAGTCATTTATCTGGAGTTTTGGTGTAGTTCAAGAGGAACAAATTTTCCTTTTTTTTTTTTTTCACAAGTATCGGTTACATGTTTTACCATAGATAGATATCAATGTTTAACACACACTTTTATGTATATTGTGATGCATTAATTTTACAAGCATAAATCTTTATTTTTATTCTATTTATTCTCTTGGTTTGTTAACATATGACGCAGATAAGAGCACATAGTTTTCATATTTTGCATTCTTAAACGTGATTGTGATAAGTCTGAAATAATAACAGGAGTTTTAAAAAGGATATATATTTAAGCTATTATCAAAGATATGATTAGAAAATATTTTGAGGTTTTCTCTAGTGATAGGGAGTTAACAGATGCCTGTTAACATGACATAAGTTGAGTTCACCAAGGTGACGAGTACGTAGGAGGTGGTAGAAAAGAATGCACACTTATTTAGCTATTGATAAATGTGCATTTCCACAGTCTTAATCTTTAATAAAGAATTTATACATTAGAGGTAGAAGGTAAGAAAGGGTGAAATGAATCAAATCATTGCCTGAAAAATTTCATAACTAATTCTATGTGGTAGTTAGACAATGAACAATTGATCAAACAAGCAAATCTAAAAAGAGAGAGCTCTTTTTCAACTTTAATTAAAATAAAACCTTAAAAGTTAAAAATTGACTGTGCTAAGATTTGGTATAGTTTTGTAAAGAGACCTGTTTCAAGCTCAGGATGACATGTAGAAAAGCAGGATTTTTCACTAAAACTAATCTCATGTTTCTTTTATATAAGGGCAAATCCAAAATCAATTCTGCTTTGGATCAGGATTACATATAAATGCTGAATCAACATTCAAGACAACACACTATACTGAAGACCTTCTTAATGCAGATTGACAGTCACTAGATGAATGTGACATAATTGATCCTCATTCTTGGTCTAATAAGTATTCATTTATGTCCAAGTGATTTTTCAGAGAAACACTCATTCTCCCCTTCCTTCAATTTTTAAATTATCTCCACTGTCCTAAAGTTCACATTCCCTAAAATTTCCTTTATTATTATACTAAGTAATTTCTAGAAACCTAAAAATCCTGAGAAATGTGGCAACTTAATTATCTGGGAAAAAACTTCCTAGGAAATAAGTAATCAAAAGTGATTAATCTTAGGGAATGTTGTTTCGAAGATATTGCCTGAAAGATTTTCTAGGTAGATATGAAATGTTTTTATTTCAAATGTGAAAGATTAATATGTCATGGTTTTATGGTTCATGTTTTTTTTTGTTTTTTTTTTTTTATCTTTTTCTCTCTTAAAACTACACTTACATTTCTGGATTTACTGTTAATATTCTTGTCCATGTCTTCCTAACTGCATACACGTATTGTTTTAATCATCTTCCAGAATATTCTTGTTTCCATAGTGGTATGTAACGTTTATTTCAACAGTGTAATGATCTCCGACCTTGCCACTGAGAGTAAAAACACGTGCTGAACACCTTTCCTGGGATATTAGTCAATGTGAGTTTACAAAGAAAGCAGATTTTCCTCCACAAACACTGTTAAAACTGACTTATTACTTTCTGTATAAACTCTCATCTTATGACTCATATGGACCTTTGACAATTAGGTTCACTGACCTTGGCCAGGCTAAACTTGGCCTTAACTGATTCTGTCTCTTCTGGTGTAGAAGAAACCACTTCTTCTTTCTCTTGTAAAGTTGGTCTCCTCTGGCCCAACATTTGTATTTATAACTTTACACTCCATGATCCTTTGCATTACAGCTCAAATTCTGGACCTTTCTGGGGGTGAGTTAAGAAGCCCATTTTTTTCTCCCTGTCCCTGGTAATCAGAATAAAAATAAATGGGCCAAAATAATTCTCTGCAGATGCACAGTCTCTTTTGCTTGGATTTCCTAGGTTCAGTCATTTAATTATTAATAAATTTTACGAGAATATTTGACTGTGGCATATACCTATGCCACAATTTCCAACCAGTCTTAGTTGGTATTAATACTAATACTGTGATATCCTTATCTTTGACTCTACTGGTTTAATTATCAATTAATTCTGAACTTACAGGTGATATATGAAGTGTGGAAAATAATTACTAGTACATCCTGATAGAAGAATATTCCTGTCTGTACAAAAAAAATACAAAAATTAACCAGGCATGGTGGCCCAACTACTCAGGAGACTGAGGTGGGAAGATCACTTGATCCCAGGAGGTTGAGTCTAGGTGAGATGTGATGGTACCACTGCACTTCAGCCTCGGCAGCAGAGTGAGGACACTGTTAAAGGAGACAGAGAGAGAGAAAGAAAGTGAGACAGAGAATTAATAATTCTGCTCATAGCAGACATTAACGTTAAAACAAATTTCCAATAAGACCTTATTTCTTACCTTCTTGTCTTCCTCCACTATAGGATTAATAATTCAATGCCAGCTTTTCTGGAAGCCAGAATCAAAATATACTTGGGATTTCTATAAATAATTTTTAATTATGTTAAGTACAAACAACACGAGATCTAAGTTCTCACCAAAATTTTAAATGTGTTATACAGTATAACTATCAGCACAATGTTGTACAGAAGTTATTTAAAAATTCTTCAGCTTAAATAACTGAAAGTTTACGTCCATTAAATAGCAACATTCAATTTCCTTTCCTCCCTTTCCCCTAACAACCACCACTCTACTTTCTGCCTCTTTGTGTTTAACCATTCTAGTTACCTTTTATAAGTAGAGTAATGCAATATTTGTCCTTCTGTGACTAGCTAATTTTATTCAGCAATAATTTTTTCAAGTTCCATACATGTTGGTGCATATGGGTGGTGTGATGGTTAATACTGTCGACTTGATTGGATCGAAAGACACAAAGTATTGATAATGGGTGTGTCTGTGAGGGTGATGCCAAAGGAGATTAACATTTGAGTCAGTGAGCTGGAAAAGGAAGACCCACCCTTAATTTGGGTGGGAACAAGGTAATCAGCTGCCAGCTCAGCTAGAATATAAGCAGGCAGAAAAATATGCAAAGACATACTGGCTTATTCTTCCAGCCTACAATATTCTCCCGTGCTGATTGCTTCCTGCCCTAGAACATCAAACTCCAAGTTCTTAAGATTTGAGACTGGCTCTCCTTGCTCCTTGGCTTGCAAATAGCCTACTGTGGGACCTTCTGATCATGTGAGTGAATACAATAAACTCCCCCCTCTCTCTCTCTCTCTCCATCCATATATAGAGAGTATATATATATTCCATTAGTTCAGTCCCTCTAGAGAACCCTAACTAATACAGGAAGATTTCCTTCTTTTTTATAGTTGAATAATATTTCCTTATAAATATGTCACATTTTCATATCCAGTCACCGTGGACATCTAGATTGTTTCTATAGCTTGGCTATTGTGAAAGAAAGCTTCAATGAATATGGGAATGCAGATATCTCTTCAAAATAATAATCATAAACCTTTTGGGTAATTATAAATAATCGAGATTGATGGATTATAAGGTAAGTCCACTGTTAATTGCTCTGAAAGGTCTCTATGTTGTTTTTCATAGTGGCTGCACCGTTTTACATTCTCACTGACAATGTACAAGGGTACCAACTTCTTAACATATGCATATGGATATTATTGTGTTCTCTTTTTCTTCAATAATTATCTTTATAACAGGTATGAGGTAATGTCTTATCATGGTTTTGATTTGCATTTTCCTTGTGATTAGTGACTAGATTATTCCCTTTTATGTTGCTATAAAGGAATATCCTAGGCTGGATAATTTATTAAAGAAAGGAGGCTTATTTGGTTCACAGTCTTGTAGGCTATACACAAATTATGGCAACAACATTTGCTACTGATTAGGCAAATATCCAAAGTATCTCAATAAAGTTGAGCATCTTTTTATAGAAATTTTGGCCAATCGTATGTCTCCTTTGGACAAGTGTCCATTCATGTCCTTTGCTCATTATTAATTTTTTGCTAAGTTCTACAAATTATTTTACATATTTTGGATTTAACCCTTATCAGATATATGGTTTATAAATATTTTATTCCATTCCTTAGACTGTCTTTTCACTCTATTGATCACTTTCTTTGCAGAGCAGCAGCTTTTAGTCTGATGTAGTCCCACTTGTCTTTTATTTTTATTTTTTATGTTTTTCCTTTTGTTACTTGTGCTTTTGTTAAAGGTAGTGAGACAAGCATGAACGAGGCAGGAGGTGGCTCTCCCCCACCCACTAGGAATATCAGGTGATGGTTCAGCAGTCATCACATTGCCTCTCTAAAAGTGATAAACTGGCAGCTGGCACCAGGGAGAGACGTTTCCTGATGGTCTATACCTGTGGCACTAAAGTGTTCACTGAATGCAGATTCCATGGAGAAATAACTTCATGGGCACGTGCATTAAGAGACAAAATGTATGACCTTTTGGGGATACTCCACCAGAAAAGGGAAGAAAACCTCAGATGGGCATACGTATGACTTTGTAAACACACTGCTCATGTTCTCCTCCTAAGGATAAGGAGGGCACTGCACATGCACGCAGACTACACTAGGGGAAGAATCATGGGAAAGGGCTCAGTCTAGAAAGTTCTGGGATCAAGATTAACACTCGACCTTCAAGTCGCCCACTTGGGTCTCTTCTATGTGTATATTTCTTTTCTTTCTTTTGGGTTCTAAAGGCTTTTTTAAATAAACTTACATACTCCTGCTCTACAACTTCTCTTGGACTCTTTTTCTGCCTTATGCCCCTCAGTCAAATTCTTTCTTCTTGGGAGGCAAGAATTGAGGTTGCTGCAGACCCACACAGATTCACCACCAGTAACTCAGAAACCTTCTACCGGCAACACATTTGGTGTTATATTCAAGAAATCATTGATAAAAACTAATGTCTTAAAGTGTTTTTCTTATACAGTTTCAGGTCTTACACTTAAGTCTTTAATTCATTTTGAGCTGATTTTATGCATGGTATAGGATGTGTGTAATTTTATTTTATTGTTTTGCATGTTTATATTATTTTTCTAACACTATTTGTTGAAAAGACTATTATTTTCCACTATGCATCCTTAGAAGAGATGTTGAAGATCAGTTTATCATATATATATATATATATACACACACACACACACATATATATACACACACATATATATGCATACATATATATATACACACACACACACATATATATGGCAGATATTTCTCAGCTATCTGTTCCATTCCATTGGTCTATAAGTCTGTCTTTTTCTCAGAAACATGTAATTTTAATTATTGTAACTATACAATAAATCTTGAAATCCAGATGTGTAATGCCTCCAGCTTTCTTCTTTGCTACAGACAATGTTTGTTTCTCCAAAAAAATTATATGTGTAAGCCTGATCCCCAGTGAAATGGTACGTGGAGGTGGGTCCTTAGGGAGATAATTAAGTTGTTGATAGAAATATGGACAATAAAGGCCATTCTGATGAGGTTTCACATGAATATAAGATGTATGTTATTGGATGGTAGAGGAAAGGGTATAATTGTTATAAAGTGGCAAATAATTTGACTGAATTTTGTTTACCAGTGTTTTGTTGAAGGTCCAACTGTGAACAGTAAAATTCGATATTTAGCTGAAGCTATTTCTAAGCAAAATGTTGAAGGTTCATGTTGGTTTCTCTTGACTGCTGATAGTAAAACATAAGAAGAGAAAAATGACTTAAAGATAGAATTGCTAATCAAAAAGAAAGCAGAATCCTCAACCTATTCACACCGAAAACACAAAGAAGCCAGTTTAGTAGAGAACACTAAGGAGTAAGCAAGCAATTGCTTTATAAGGAATCGAAGCCAGGAGGTAATCTCCAAGACAATCAAAGAATGACTCAGAAGGCAACATATAGATCATGAGGGTTTACCCTCTTCCCAGAATGCAAGAACCTGGGGGCAGAGCATTTTCAAAGTTTCAAAGTAGGGGCCAACAGCAGCTGCCTGCCCTCTGTCTGTGTTGTTCCACACTTCCTGATACCACACTGATACCGCAGGCTCTACTCCCTGTACTCCAGCTTCAGGTTTCTCTCCTGCCCCAGGTGGAGTTCTGAGGGCTCTCAGTGTGGGATGGGATCCTCTGGAGCGCACATACAGTAAACGTTGGCAGTGTCTGTGCAGTGATGTCATTGCCAACTTACAGAAAACTGTGGCATGGGATGCACCCAGCAGAGTTGTTGTTGGGGGCATTACTGTCTCCACCTAGATATAAAGGGTTGGGGCCATGGCAAAGAGTTCCCATTAGAGCAGTGCCCAGGCAAGTCATGAGGGTAGTTTTAACACTTAATATCATTTGCCTCATTTGTTTTTGAACTTACCTGGACCTATTAGTAACCCCCCCCCATTTCTTCCTTTTGCAATGAGATTGTCTATGCTATGGCAATCCCACAAGTGCATTTTGGAAGTATGTAACTTGTTTGAGTTTACTGATTCACATGTACAGAGACATTTGCCTTAAGATATATTCTGCCTTGAGTCTCACCCATATCTGGTTTAAATGATGTTTCAAAGAGACTTTGAACTTAAAGTTCATGCTGCAATGAGTTAAGAATTTGGGGGTTGTTGAGATGGAATTAATGTATTTTGCATGTGAGAAGAATATTAATATTGAGGCACCAAAAACAGAATATTATAGACTAAATATGTTTCCCCAAAATGCATTCATGTAAACATAATCTTCAATACCAGAGCTCTCATGAATAAGATTAGTGCCCTTTTAAAAGGGACCCCAGAAACCTTCCTTGACCCCTGCTGCCAAGTGAGGATGCACTGAGAAGACAGCCATCCATGAAACAGGAACTAGGTTTTTACCAGACACCTAGACATCAAAGCTGACAGCACTTTGATAAATACTTTCTAATCTCCAGAACTGTAAGAAATAAATTATGTTTATAAACTACCCAATGTGTTGCATTTTCGTGATAGAATCAAATTGGGCTAAGATACTTTTATTTCCCAAGATTGATTTGGCTTATTGGTGTCCTTTGTGGTTCTACATACATTTTACAATTAGAAAAAAAATTGTAAAAAATGTCATTGAAATTTTGATAGGCATTAAATTGAATCTGTAGATTATTTTCACTAGTATGAACATTTGACAGTATTAATTCTTTTAATCTATGAACAGATGTCTCTCTCTCTTTCTGCCTTTTTATGTTTCTGTCATCAGTGTTTTGCAGTTTTCAGTGTAAAAGTCTTCCATCTCTTTGGTTGAGTTTACTCTGAAGTTTTTATTTTATTCTTTTGCTAACTACTGTGATTACAATTGTTTTACTTTTTTTTTAATTTCGTGTTTGGATAATTCATTATATACAAGGTAGTGTGTATAATCATAACTGATTTTTGTATTCTGCAGCTTTACAGAACTTATGTATTCTAAAAGACTTTTTTGTAGAGTATTTAAGGTTTTCTACATATAAGATCATGTCATCTGCAAATAATAATTTTACTTATTTTTCAGCTGATAAATTTTTAGTTATTTTTCTTGAATAATAGCTGGCAAGAACTTCCAGTATTATGTTGGATAGAAGTGATAAGAATGGGCATTCTTGTCTTGTGCTTGATCTTAGGGAAAATGCCTTCTGTTCTTCATCAATGAATATCATGTTAACCTGTGGTCCTTTCATATATGGCCTTTATTGTGTTGAGGTAAGTTCCGTCTATATCTAATTTGTTGAGAATTTTTTATCATGAAAGAGCATTGAATTTTGTCAAATGCTTTTATTGCATTAATAAAGATGATCATGCAATTTTTCTTCTTTATTTTTTAAATGTACAACATCACATTGACTGATTCTGCGTCATAGGGGTGAATCCTATTGGGTAATGAAGTAGGTTTTCTAAATATTTTCTGTTGAATTCTGTTTTCCAATATTTTGTTAAAAATTTTTATGTCTACAATCATTAGGAATATTGACCTGTAGTTTTTATTTTCTTGAAGTGTCTTTGTCTTTGATATTAGCATCAAATTGTCTTCTATATAATAAACTTAGAATAATTCACTGTTCTTCAATTTTTTGGAAGAGTTTGAGAAAGACTGGGTTTAATTATTTACATATTTTGTAGAATTCACCAGTGGAACTATCTGGTGTGGAGATTTTCTGATTGGAAAGTTTTTAATTAACTGATTCAATAACCTTACTAGTTACTTGTATGTTCATATGCTATATTTCTTCATTTCTCTATCTCTTGGAAAATTGTATGTTTCCAGGAGTTTATCCATTTCTTCCAGGTTGTCCAGTTAGTTGCTGTATATTTGATTATAAAGGTGTCTTATGATCCTGTTTATTTCTGTGGCATCAGCTCTAATGTCTTTCATTTCTGATTTTATTTATTTGAGTCTTCCCTCTCTTTTTTAGTCTGTCTAAAAGTTCATAAATTTTATTAACCTTTCAAAGTCAATATTTTAAAATGTCCATATTACACAAATTAATCTACAGATTCAATATAATCACTGTCAAAATGCCAACGACATTCTTCACAGAAATAGAACAAACACTTAAAATGTATATGGGATCAGTAAAACCCAGAATACTCAAATCTATGCTGAACAAAAGAACATATCTGGAGAAATCACATTACCTGACTTCAGATTACACTATAGAGTTATAGTAACCAAAACAGCCTAATAATGGGATAAAAATAGATACACAGGCCAAACAAAACAAAATATGAAACAAAATAGAGATCCCAGAAATAAATGTATATGTCTACAGTGAACTAATTTTTGACAAAGGTGCCAAGAGCATACACTGGGGTAAGGATAGTCTCTTCAATAAATGTTGCTTAGTAAACCAGACATCTATATGCAGAAGAATAAAATTAGATCCCTATATCCTACCATATATACATTAATCAAATCCAAATGGATTAAAGACCTGAAACTATGAAACTACTAAAAAACAAAAAATAAGAAAAACTCTCCAAGACATTGATGTTTCCAAAGGTTTATTGGTTTATTAAGTTAACCACTCTGTAGCTGCTGGCAAAGGATTATAATGAGAGGAATATCCATTTTTTTCTACCACTTTAATTGTGGCTGGATTCACACCTGCCTGAGGTACAGATGCCTCTGTATTTCTTTCTGGATCTCTCACGAAGGGAATTGGTCCATATAGTAATGTTGAAATAGGTGTATTCATGGGGGAAAAGAAGGGTAGATATTCTGCCCTTCTTGCTGACATCTCTTCTCTGTCAAAGAACTTTTTTTAATCATAGTAATGACTGAGAGACCTAATACTGAACATTTTTATATTCTTATTGCCTTGAACAAAGATGGGGTGTATAAGGCTATAACAACTGTACAGTTCTACGGAAATTGAATTATGAATAGTTTTAGAGAAATGCAGCCATGCCAGCCTTAATCTAATTGAGTTGTCTAATCATTCCAAGCAGCTGCCCTCTTTAGACTTTCCATTATTTATGAAGAAAGTGTAGACCTTATAGGGTTACAAGCATAATCTCTTAATAACTGACTTCTGTTCTCTGTTCTATTACTAATAGTGTTGAATTCAGAAGTGTTTTCTGTCTGAATTGCTGGAAATGTTAAGGTCAGAAACATGAAAAGTGTGCTTAAGCCAAAAAGCACTATGCCTTCTTCCCATATTGTGCATTCCTTAGCTCTAAGATTAATGAGAAACATGACATGCATGTGTTTGGTCTTCAGCATATCTCAAGGAAAGGGTCCGTCCAAATTACTTTAGCCCAGCACTTCTTACAAAGGTAGTGAGTTTTACCCAAAGGTACATTTGGTGAATTCTGGAGATGTTTTTAATTGTCACAACTGGGAGTAGAGTGGATTATTAGCATATAGTGGTTGGAAGCCAGATATACTGCTATACATCTTATAATATACAAAAAAGACGCACACAACAACAATTATCTGTTCCAAAATGTCAATGGAATTGAAGTTAAGAAATTGTGCTTTTAGCCTAATAAATAAAAGTCTGGGAGTAAAGTGAGGCAAGTAAAATTTCATGAGTTCCAATGTGACTTCCACGCAGATTTATCATCTCCAACTACATGTCTGCACTGAAGCAGTTGGAAAACTTTAATCCTGTCATTGGCTAATGTTGTTACCCTCTCTTCTGTGTAACCTTCCAATACTGGTTACCTTTTGCATCTTTTAGATAAGTAAGCTTTATTTGCTTTACACAAATTTTTGTCTGTGTCTGGCCATCACATCAATCTGAAAGGGGTATTAACATTTTTCAACATAGTGGAAATACAAATTGGTAGTAGTAGTAAGATCTAGACAATGTTCCCAAACCCATTATGGTCAAGTATACTTGGAAAAGGTTGTAGGGCACTATAGAAAAAAAAAAAGAAAAGAAAAGATATTTTGAAATCCATATGGCACGCTAACCACTCATAATCTAACATGACAAAAGTCTTGGAATATATAATGTGAGCAGGACATAGAACTCTCAAGGATATTAAATTAGAAGCAGTATTATAGAAACAAAGAAACACATAAAAATTTGCAATATTCACACTATTGGTATTTGCTCAGGAAACAAAAACCATTGAACCAAGGAAGGGCATTGATACACCAAGATAAAACTTATGGATTCTGGAGCTTACTTCACAGTATTTCCCAGACACTGTGATAAAGGACCTATAATGAGTAACTGTGTGTGTTTGTGTGAGTTTAGAATGAATGTTAGCATATGAGGTTTTAGTGATGAAGAGAAGTTGATGGTCAATACTAAATTTTTAACATAAATTCAGTTGTGAAGAATGTGGTTATTACTCAAATATCTAAATAAATTATGGATATTATGAGTGAATGGAATACCCTGACATATCTCCCAGACAGTAGGATTAGGAATGCATATTTTACAGTATTGGAAGCTCTAATCCAAGAACTGTGGTAAATATGAATCAATTCAAGCTCTCTAAGCAATAAGATGATGTTGAATTTTTATGTTAATTAAAGGGTTCTTGGTGTCTACTGACTCTTAAATAATGATCTGGATTGACTGATGTAAAAGGTAGATATGAGCTGCAGACTTAAGACTTTTTCTATTACTGATGCTGCCATCTTTGACATGGAAACCAAGGTAAAGTACTTTCCACGAGCTGAAAGAAAAACCTATGCAATAATTGCCCTTTCTATAACTATCACGGAGAATGGTCATGAGGGAGGAGATAAGGGAACAAAGCTCTTTTGAATGGAAAGAAAGAGGCATTTTGGCCTTGGTGGAAATTCAAAAAAATGTAACTTGTGTCATTACTAGTCCTTATGATCTTATTACTTTTACGGTGTTGCATGTGTCAGCTACGAAACATGTTCTGATTGGAGCTTCTGGCACCAGTAAGAAGGTGAGTCTCAGTGGTAGCTTTGGTCTTTGGAGCCAATTAATATCTAATAAAATTGTTCATGACTCCACTTTATAATTTGTAGCCTTCTACTTGGCAGATGTTAAAGATGCAATCACTACTGAAGAACATCTGATCCCTTCAAGATCAGGGATTTCAATAACATCCTGGCTAATGTCAACAAAACATTCAAATAATGAGCCAAGTAAATTCATTGTTAAATAAAACTGGTGCATACAGAAATAGGAACATCAGCACTGTGTAAGAGGAATCCATAATATTTCTAAAAATATCACAGATTTATAGTTAAAGTGTGTTTATCCCAACAAAATTTATCTGGCAAAAGATATTCACTCACCATTGGTCATAATTTGCAACTTTTGTTTTATATTTGCATATTTGCCCTCCATATATATGTGTGTGTGTGTATGGGTGTGTGTCTGTGTGTGCGTGAGAGAGAGATGTGTGTATGTATGTGTATATATGTGTATTATAGTGAGTTTTACCCAAAGGTACATTTGGTGAATTATATACACATGCACACACACACACACACACACACACACACACACACACACACATATATATATATAACAGTGAATGCCAGCATTATATCACAATATTGAGAGAAAGAGAGAGAAAGAGAGAGACCACATTGTACGTAGTGTATAGTATACAGACATAGGGTATGTACATAGTGTATTAAATATACTATGCTATATTTATATATTGGCTGGAAAATAGGAAGGCAATGACATATATCACAAGTCACTCCAAAACACTTATAAATGTGTTTTTAATTTAAAAAGTCTTATTTTAACTTAATCACAAGTTATTAAATTTAGAAAATTTAAAACTCATCAAACATGAATATGTCAATATTTAAATATTGCCAATTGTCTAATAATGTCCCCTTCCAATATCAATCTATAGTAAAATATTATAATACACATTTAAACAAATAATTTTGAGTGATAGAATAGCTAATTCATGAGTTTCTAAGAAATTTTATACATCTAATTTGCAAGCATGACCAGTGAGAGAGTACACAAAATAGAAAACTGTAAATTGGTACAAAAATTGACAGAATTAAAAATTAAGGTAGCTTTTTATGGAATATGTTTTAGTATACATTTTTCTAGAAGCCAAATAATAGTCGTCTTGTGCATTACTGGACAAGCAAACAATTGCTGTTTCATTGTGGACTACGTATAAAACAAGTTGCAATGAATTCTTGAAGAGCATGATGGTGCAAAGCTACTTTTCACCGAGTTAACATAAAGACATACCTTGTTTTTCTGAGTAAGTAATCAATACCCAAAATGCACCTGTGCCCACAGCTGCCTGCTGAAAAGAAAATGTATGGTTAATTAACTGAGATTTGGCTCAGAAGGTTCAAAGGTGATCTCTGTGATGTTACCTACTTAAGGAGTGTTGTATCAATTATTCACTTTTGAAAATAAGGGAAATGACAGATAAAATGTACTTTGGGGAAACTTGAAATATTTTTCTTTCAAGAATATATCCAAGGGTGGAAGTCAGCATGGCATCATGTAGAGGCTTTGCAAATGTAGGCAAGTAAAACTCTAAAATTCTTAGCCCACTGAGAACACACATATTTGAAAAAGTCTTAGGTGTTGACTTATGATTTTCTAATTATCTAACTGATTTTAGATATATGTACCTGAAGATAACAATGTCCAATATTTTTTTTTAATGATGTGCCAAGTGAGTCCTTAAGATGTGGCAGGACACTACTTTATTGCATGTGTTAGCATGCTATTTTCTAAATGGTACATGAGAACGGTTCTAGCAAATCAAATGTTAGCACAGTCTCGAATGAAAGGTTAGTGAGGCAAATACTCATACTTGTCTACCATTCTTGGGTGTTTTTTTTTTTTTTTTTTTTTTTTTTTTTACCACAAACATAAAGGAACATAGAATTTGCCACATTTGATAGTATCCACATTGATCTTCCAGGCACCACAGGGTATTTTCTATTTCAGTATGCATGAATAGCCATTGTTTTGTAACTTGAGACACTCATGGTTTCACTTGTCAGTACAGATTATAGGCTCTTATTATTGCCACAGCAATCATTTTACTACAATATTATACCAATGTAATATAAACATTTATTACACTATATGTTGCCTTCTTCTAATACAAAAGTTAAACATTTGTACCAGACATCTTGGAGATGCTGAATTAATATCAGATTTAACTAAATATGCTTATTAGACCATTACATTAGATACATACTGAAAACTATGAGTTTAATGTTCATCTGTGTCACCAGTATTTTTTTAAAAAATCCTCTACTCAATAGAGCAATGATAAAAGCATCATAGGTATAACACTTCTTCCCTCTAAAACTATGTTAGATATTTCTTAGAAATTATCTTTCCATGGAAATCACTTATAATAATAATCATTTACCCAGGACAAAGGGAAATATGTTGTCAGGTAATATGGATTCTTACATGACAGGTTTTAACTTCTTACTAATTCTAATTTCAAGGTCACTTTCATAACATAGTGTTTGTTTCATAGTACTGAATTATAAAGATTCAAAAGATGAAATTGTAATTTGACACTATTATTATGAAAACTGTGGTTCTAGGGAGTATAAAGGTTTTAGAACTACAGCTTAAATCACTGTCACAGAGACCAGTGTTTAATTAGTTTTAGGTACCTTCTCTACTTAAAACTGATATATTAACTTGCTGGCACTCTTTTTCGTTACCAAAGTCCCAGACTGATTAACTTGTTCTATGATCTGTGTAATCAATTGTTCATCATGAATTGAACCAACAGCTGCAGAACACAGTTGGAAATAACCCAGGAGCAAAGGAAGACATTATTTCAGGAAGAGAAACAAAATAGAAGGAATAAAGCTAACTAAAATATAACTCAGGCAAAGATGAGTTTAAAGGTGTCTCTAGTGTGCTACTTCTTAACTATTAACAAGAAACAGTCTCAGCTGTCAGGTCCCAAAGTAAACACAGAGACACAGTTTATGAGTAAATTATCCATGAGTGCAAAAGAAAGTTTGGATATCTTGTTTCACATGAAGTTTATGTCATGAAAAAAGTGATGTTCTTCATATTTTTATTATTGTAATTATATATATATATGTTGAACTGAAGTGATTGTTATCTTCATACATGAGGTAAAACTATTTGTTTCACTTTTTGATACACATTCAGAAATGTCTGTTTGAAATAGATTTACAATATATCAATACTCCATAAATTAAGTATTGTGTTAATTATAATAAGTAAAATTATGTTTCTACTTGATTGGTGTGAGCTAAATAATGGTGCATTATTGAGCAGATAACGTTTTCTTTTTATTTCTTTATTTTCAATTGATTAATGTAGTTACCCTTAACACTAATATAAATTAGACTTTCAAAAATATTTTGAAATTAAATTTCAAATCCAGAATTTTTCAAAGAAAGCATAGCATGGAATAAATACAATGAATTAAAATTATTTTTTTCCTTATAATACAAATTTAGGTTGATTTTTTTCTTTAAGTTTTTATTATTTATTTTTCAATAACTTGCTCTACTTCCCCAAAGTACTTCAGTCCAATAAAAAATGTTGTGTATCACTCTCCTCAACATCCATTTCTGGAGAACCTAATTATTGACAATATCCCATAAGTTAATCAGATAGAATTCATTTTATAGCAGTTTCTTCTAAATAGCATTAGTCTTATCAATTGAGCCTATTCCATTTTTCTTTCTTGATAAAATTTTAATGACTGAGGAAAGTAGAAAGTTACTTTATATGCAATGATTGAAATGACTGATCTTATTAGCCTTAGCAGCTTTATTTTAAAAATTAATAATATGTCTTCTTGATCAATTCATTGATTGTCTCCACTGTAACAATTCATTTTCTCAGCAAAATTAGAGAATGAAATCAGAATTTTGTTGCAATAGGTGGAACCATGAAACAAAAGTAAGAAGTAATATGCTTTCAAGCTTTTTTCAAATTTGCTTTACTATTTTTCTTTAACATCTATCTATCTATCTATCTATCTATCTATCTATCTATCTATCTATCTATCTATCTGTTTATAATCTAACTATACAATCTATGTTTTGTGTGAAGGAGGAAGGGCAATTAGTATATTAGAATCTTCTTTCAAATAAAAATATTGCAGAAATATTTTAACATTTTAAAATTTCAAAGTCAGTTTTATCTAGCATTTTGTAATTGCTCATGTCATTGTTATTCTGAAGAATGTATAAATTCACTTCTCTATTTAGGAGTGATTATTAATTACATGCATCTATTACAGATATAAAGTTCAAAAATACGATTTTTATTTTGAACAAATGATTTAGGACATAAACGATAAAAAATTAATGTGTTCATTTATTAACACATCTTTAGTATTCCTTGACAGTCATTGTAAGAAAGATTATCTGCTCTACATGGAATATGCAAGGATAATTGACAAATTCAGTTATTCAAAGGATTGACATCTACTAAGGGGGATATACATATCAATACATAACTAGAATATGATGTAATCACTGCTGATAAAGAAACTGTGAAGAAAGTCATATGTACTCAAATAAATCCACAAAAGTGAATTTTGATATGAGTGGATTAGGGAACACACACACCACACACACATGCATGCATACACAGACACACTACCCCTCCCAAATTCTAATACCATGATTGTCTATGTCACAATTTTGGTTTTGTCAATATTGTGACCAATGAGGTAATTTTAATAAAATGTATAGGTATGCAAATACCAATTTAGACACAGTTGCATAGTATAATAAGCTTTCACTTTCTTCTTTTGCCATGTTTTGCCACTTCCGAAGTTATTTGATATTTTGCTTTTTGCTTTCACGTTCTTTGCACCTACTTGATTACTATTCTTACTCAATTGCTTTTCTTGAGTCATTTCCTGAGTTGTCTCTCTTCTCCCTTTAAGAGTTTTATCATTGTATTCCAGTCTGCCCTGGTATGCTTACTATTTTGTTTTGCCCTTATTTAAAGTTCAGGGGTGCATGTGCAGTTTTGACATAGGTAAACTTGTGTCATGTGGGTTTGTTGTACAGACTATTTTATCACCTCAGTATTAAACCTAGTAGCATTAGTTATTTTTTCTGATCATCTTGCTCCTTGCATCCTCCACCCTCCAATAGGCCCCAGTCTCTGTTGTTCCCCTCTATGTATTTATGTGTTCTCATCATTTTATTTCTATTTATAAGTGATAACATGCAGTATTTTGTTTTCTGTTCTTAGTTTGCTGAGGATAATGGCCTCCAGCTCTATCCAATTTCCTGAAAAAGCAAAGGACATGATCTCGTTCTCTTTTTTTGGCTGCATAGTATTCCATGGTGTATGTGTAACACATTTGCTTTTCCAGTCTATCATTGATGGGCATTTAGTTTGATTCCATGTCTTTGCTTTTGTGGAGAGAGTTGCAATGAACATATGCCTACCTGTGTCTTTATAATAGAATGATTTATATTCCTTTGGGTATGTATATTCAGTAAGGATATTGCTTTGTCAAATGGTATTGCTCTCTTTAGATCTTGAGGACTTGCCACACTGTCTTCCACCATGGTTGACCTAATTTACACTTCCATCAATAGGATATAATTTTTCTCCACAACCTTGCTAGCATCTGTTATTTTATGACTTTTGAATAACAGCCAGTACTAGTACCATCTTGTGTTAGATGGTATCATATTGCAGTTTTGATTTATATTTCTCTTTTTTTTTTTTAAGGAAGAAAGAGACCTTCAATTGACCATGGAGTCTTGGTAGACTTAAGTCCCAAGTACGAAGCTCCCCGAGGAACAGTTCCTTTCCCTTTTTATAGGCTTACAACTCTAAAGGAGAAACTAAGACAGAACTGTGTCATTGCCCATAGGCTAGGCATATGACCTCATAGTCTTTGGCTTCATTGATCTGCTGGTTCATATTTGGCACACATGGGAAGGGCAAGGGGTAGGCTTATAGGAGCTGGACAAAGGCAGTAAATTGCCAGTGGACATAGGTATTTCCAGGAAGGGGTCTGGGTTGTGTAAGCCTGGAGGACGTGACTAAGTGCCAGGCTCTGGCCGGCAGGGATAACATTCTTTGCAACATTTTCAAGGTTTATAGAAAACATATGTACTAGTTACCAGAGGGGAGTTACTTTCCCAGCCTCTGGTCCTCATTGTGGCCTGGCCACTGGTGTCAGCAAGTCGCCTGACCACTGGTCTCAGTTCCTTAGTATTTTATCTCTTTTACCCTCCTTTCCATCTGGAGGGTGCAAGGCTAAGGAATGGGGGAGCTTCCTTCTCATTCCTCCCTTTGAGACTCTCATTGCTACTTTTTAGTGGGAGTTCTCACTCTCTCACCTTCATTCTTGCTGTCTGGGTGTTTTGGTGAGACTGATTGGCAGTGGCTCATGTAGTAAGCCTGTGTCAAAGTGTCTTCCTGAACCATGGTAGCGATAAACCCTCTGACCACTTGGAAAAGTAGAGGCATTAGGCAAGGGAGTAAGATATACATTCCTATCACCAGTAACACCCCTATGATGATAGTTTTGAGGTGATGTTTAGCTTTTTTTCATATGATTATTGGATGCATATATGTCTTCTTTTAAAAAGTGTCTGTTCCTGTCCTTTGCCCACCTTTTTCTAGGGTTGTCTTTTTCTTGTGTATTTATGTTTTTTATAGATGCTGTATATTAGACCTTTGTCAGATGCATTGTTTGCAAAAATTTTCTCCTATTCTGTAGGTTGTCTACTCACACTGATGATAGTTTATTTTGCTGTGCAGAAACTCTTTAGTTTAATTTGATCCCATCATTTTCCAATTTTTGCTTTTGTTGCAATTGCTTCTGGCATCTTCATTGTGAAAACTTTGCCCATGACTATGTCCTGAATGATATTGACTAGAATGTCCTCTAGGATTTTCATAGGTTGGGTTTTATATTAAGTCTTAAACTATCTTGAGTTAATTTTTGTGTATGGTGTAAGAAAAGTGTTTAGCTTTCATCTTCTGTATTTGGCTAGCCAGTTATCCCAGCACCATTTATTGAATATAGATTTCATTCCTCATTGCTTGTTTTTGTCAGGTTTGTCAAAGATCAGATAGTTGTAGGTGTGCGGTATTATTTCTGGGTTTTCTATTCTGTTCCATTGGCCTATGTGTCTTTTTGTACCAGTACCATGCTGTTTTGGTTACTGCAGCATTGTGGTATAGTTTGAAGTTGCCTCTGGCTTTGTTCTTTTTGCTTAGGATTGACTTGGCTGTTCAGGCTACTTTTGGGTCCCATATGAATTTTTAAACTGTTTTTTCTAGTCTGTAAAGAATGTCCATGGTAGTTTAATAAGCATAGCACTGAATCCATGAATTGCTTTGGGCAGTATGGCTATTTTAATGATATTGATTATTCCTATTCATGAGCATGAGATGTTTCTTCATTTGTTTGTGTCATCTCTGATTTCTTTGAGCAGTGGTTTGTAGTTCTTCTTGTGGAGATCTTCTGCCTTTCTAGTTACCTGTACTCCTGGGTATTTATTCTTTTTGTGGCAATTGTGAATTGGAATTCATTTTTGATTTGGCTCTCAGTTTGACTGTTGTTGGTGTATAGAAATGCTAGTGATTTTTGTACATTAATTTTGTATCCTGAGACTTTGCTTAAATTGTTTATCAGCTTAAGACGTTTGGGGTTAAGACTATGTGGGTTTTCTAGATACAGAATTATGTAATCTGCAAAGAAAGATAGAATTCCTCTCATCCTATATGAATACCCTTTTCTCTTGCCCAATTGCCCTGACAGAAATTTATAATACTCTGCTGAATAGGAGTATATCCTTGTCTTGTGCTGGTTTTCAATAGGAATGCTTTAGCTTTTGCCCATTCAGTATGATGTTGGCTGTGGATTTGTGATTTACAGCTCTTATCATTTTGAGGTATGTTCCTTCAATAGCTTCTTTATTGAGAGTTTTAAACATGAAACCATGTTGACTTTTATCAAAAGGCCATTCTGCATCTATTGAGATAATGATTTTCTTTTTGTCTTTAGTTCTGTATATATAATGAATCAAATTTTTTGATTTAGTATGTTGAGCTAGCATTGTACCACAGGGATAAAGCCTACTTGATAATTCTGGAAATGATTTTTGATGTGCTGCTAGATTTGGTTTACCAGTATTTTGTTGAGAATTTCTGCATCAGTGTTCATCAATGATATTGGCATAAAATTTTCTTTCTTGTTGTATCTCTACCATGTTTTGGTATCAGGATGATGTTGGCTTCATAGAATGAGTTAGAGAAGAGTCCCTTATTCTCAACTTTTTCAAATAGTTTCAGTAGAAATGGTACCAGCTCTTTTTTGGTAGAATTCAGCTGTGAATCTGGGCTTTCTTTTTTTTTTTTTTTTTGATAGATAGGCTATTTATTATGGCCTCAGTTTCAAAGCTTGTTATTGCTCTGTCCAGGGATTCAATTTCTTCCTGGTTTAGTCTTGAGAGAGTGTCTAGGAGTGGATACATTCCTTTAGGTTTTCTGTTTTATGTGCATAAAAGCATTCATAATATCATAACCTGTGATGGTTGTTTGTATTTCTGTAGGGTCAGTGGTAATATCCCCTATGTTGCTTTGACTGTGTTTAATTGAATCTTCTCCCTTTGTTAGTCTAGTTATTGCTCTATTTTTAAAATTTTTTCAAAAAAAAAAAGGAAAAAAACAGGTTCCACATTCATTGATCTTTTGAATGATTTTTTTTGTTGTTGTTGTTCTCTGTCTCCTTCAGTTTAATTCTAAGTTTGCTTGTTACGTGTCTTCTGCTAACTTTGGGCTTTGTTTGCTCCTGGTTCTGTAGTTCTTTTAGTTGTGACCTTAGGTTGTTAACTTGAGATCTTTCTAACTTTTTAATGGGGCATTTAGTGCTATAAATTTTCCTCAACAATGCCTTTACTATTTCCCAGAGTTTCTGGTATGTTAATCATTGTTCTCATTAGTTTCAAAGTACTTCTTGATGTCTGCCTTAATTTCATTATTTACCCCAAAGTAATTCAGGAGCAGTTTATTCAATTTCCATGTAATTGGATGATTTTGAGTGAATTTCTTAGTCTTGATTTTTAATTTGATTGTGCTATAGTCTGAGACACTTTGTTATGATTTCAGTGTTTTTGCATTTGCTAAGGAGTGTTTACCTTTCAATTATCCGATAAATTTTAGAGTATGTGCCATGTGGTGATGACAAAAATATATATTCTCTTGTATTTGAGTGACAAGTTCTGTAGATGACTATCAGGTCCAGTTGATCCAGTACTGAGCTCAGGTCCTAAATACCTTTAATTTTCTTTCTCAGTGATCTGTCTAATATTGTCAGTATGGTGTTAAAATCTCCCACTGTTATTGTCTTAGAGTCTAAATACCTTTGAAAGTCTCTAGGGACTTGCTTTACAAATTTGGGTGCTCCTGTGTTGGGTGCGTATATATTTAGGGTTATTAGATTTTCTTGGTGAATTGAACCCTTTACCATTATGTAAAGGCAAAAAAAAAATTGAACTCTTTACCATTATATAAATGCATTACCTTTCTTTGTCTTTCTAAAATCTTTATTGGTTAAAGATCTGTTCTGTCAGAAACTACCATTGCAACCCCTGCTTTTATCTGTTTTTCATTTGCTTGTTAGATTTGTTTCCATTCCTTTATTTTGAGCCTATATGTTATATGGCCTGTGAAATGGGTCTCTTGAAGACAGCATACCAATGTATCTTGGTTCTTTATCTAGCCTGCCACTCAGTGTCTTTTAATTGAAGCATTTGGCCTATTTACATTCAAGATTAGTATTGATATGTGTAGATTTTATCCTGTCATCATGTTAGCTGGTGATTTTGCAGACTTGTCTATGTGGTTGCTTTATAGTATATTTCAGTATGCTTTTGTAGTGGCTAGTAAGGGTCTTTCATTTCCATATTTAGTGCTTCCTTCAAGAGCTCTTTAAGGCAGGTATGCAGTTATGGTGATAACAAATTTCCTTAACATTTGCTTGTTGGAAAAGTTTCTCATTTCTCCTTTGCTTGTAAAACTTAGTTTGGCCAGATATAAAATTCTGAGTTGAAATGTCTTTTCTTTAACAATGTTAAATATTGGCTTCCAATCTCTTCTGGCTTGTAGGGTTTCAGCTGAGGGGTTCACTGTTAGTCTGATGGGCTTCCCTTTATAGGTGACCTGCCCTTTCTCTTGTCTCTTTTTTTCAACATTTTTTTTCTATCATTCTGACCTTGGAGAATCTGATGATTATTTTTTTTGGGATGATCTTCTTGTGGAGTATCTTACTGGGATTCATGGCATTTCCTGAATTTGAATTTTGGTCTCTTTCACTGGATTGAGAAGGTTCTCATGAATGACATTCTAAAATATGTTTCACAAGCTGGCTCCCTTCTCTCTATTTCTTTTAGGTACACCAATGAGTCATAGATTTGGTTTCTTTACATAATCCCATATTTCTGGGAGGTTTCATTCATTCTTTTGCATTCTTTTTTCTCTATTCTTGTATGCCTGTCTTATTTCAGAAAAGTGGTCTTCAAGCTCTAAGGTTTTTTTTCCTCCACTTGGTCCATTCTGCTATTAATACTTTTGATTGCATTATGAAATCCTTGCAGTGTGTTTTTCAGCTCTATCAGGTTGGTTATGTTCTTCTCCATACTGGATCTTTTGTCTGTCAGCTTTTACAATGTTTCATCATCATTTTTAGCTTCCTTGCAGTAAGTTACAACATATTACTGTAGCTCAGTGAACTTTGTATATACTCATATTGTGAATTCTACTTCTGTTATTTCAGCTGTCTCAGCCTCAGCCCAGTTCTGAACTCTTGCAGGAGAAGTGATGTGGTCATTTGGAGAAAAGAAGTTTCTCTGGCTTTTTGAGTCTTCAGCATTCTTTTGCTGATTTTTTTTTTTCTCATCTTTGTTGGCTTATCTAACTTCATTCTTTGAAGTTGTTGACCTTCAGATTATTTTCTTCTTTTCTTTTTCCTATTTGTTGACCTAGAGGGTTTGATTGTGGTATAACATTGGTTCAGCCACCTTTTTTTTGTTTCTGGAAGATTTTAGGGGACCTACATTCAGCTTTCAACTCCTAGACTGTGTGCTCTAACTCTGGGGGACTTGTGTTAGGCACCAACTTTGTTCTGTGGCTCCTTGAGATTTGGAATTAACTGTGCTAAGAGACCAATGTGCAGCAGCTGCAGCTCTGCAGCTGAGTGCTAGCAGATGCTGGTGTATATGTCTCCCTGTGGCAGTTACCACAGTGGTGGAGGCAAGACACTTCTGGAGATGCTGTATGTTATTACAGTGGAAGTGGTTTGGGTTTGTGACAGGTTCTTGACCAGCACACAACCATGTGCCTTCTCTGTGACCCACAAGCAGTAGTGATTGTTCCAGACATGAGAGGATACTCTGTTCTCTTAGCAGCTTTAGCTAAGCAAAGTGGGAGTTGCAGTGGGGTTGGGGGAAGTTGCAGTATGGGGAGGAAACATGCAGGCTGGTGCATGTCACAGAAGCCATCTTTCTGGAGCTCTTCACTGGTCAGGCATGGTATATCTGCATGGAAACTATGGTGTGGTGTGGAACCCCAGGGTGCCCAAGACTGCCCTGTAAACTGGTGTGGTATGTTGCTATTTATCTTCATCTTTTCTATTAATCACTTTCCTCATCATCATCCTTGGAATTCCTTCATCTCTGTCATGATTAGACACAATGTTTCTGGATACCTGATTTTATAGTTTTAAACATTTTTGGTGGATTCCTTCCTTTTTTGGATTACATTCTGTAGTTATGTTGCTTCTTAAGAAAAATTAGTTAATTTTTATTTTAGGATCTGAAAATGTTATTCTACTCAATGACTTGATTGATATGGAGTTGGGTGTAGATTTTTTTTTAAGTCAGAATTTTAAATAGTCACTCCCTGGTCTTCAATCTATCATTATTAAGGTTCTAGTTTCTGTCACTGATCCTTTATATTTGTCCTATTGTTATCAAACTCCAAATGTAGATTTGTGTACCCAATGCACACTAAACCACTGACATTTCAGCACCTATGAGCAGAGAAAGGTTTATTTAATTTGGCAAAAGTTAGAGAATTGGAGAGATGGTCACTCAAATTTGACTTCCTTTCAACGTAACTGAGGGCTTTTATGAGCAAGATAGAAATATGGGAGGTGGGATCTCCCAATGATCAAAGCTGATTGCATTCTTCAGGTTCTAGACCTCATCAGTCTATTTCAGAGGTACAGACACCAAATACAAGATCTGCATGACCTAAGAAGCATTGTTTTTTGAAAGAAAAGCAAGTTCATCAATCTTGCAGGGAGTTCTCGAGGTTAGTATATGAATAAAGTTAATCAATTACTAGTGATTACCCTCTACTAAAATGACTATTTTCAAGCAAGCATTCATGGAAGACAAAAATTATAACATCAAAGGAAAATAAGTAAACTAACCATCTTAAGAGCTTTATAATAAAAGTTTGGTAACATTACCATTGTCTTCTGGGGAGCTGTTAAGTTCTATTCATTAACTCTAGTATCATAAAAGTCCATGAAAATATGCTCTGATTAATAAGGATTTTAAAATTAATTTTCTAGGACTTCTGGGTAATCTTACTTTCTGTGTTTATTAGGGGAGGAGGTGAAATTCTTGTATTATTTCTTTAATTATTACTTTCTCTCTTTTTCCTATGTTCTTAATTTCTGAACACTTCATTGTATCAGAGTTTATGTAAGGTATTCCAATATTTTTTCCTTTCTGTCTGTCTTTAGAATAATACATTTGATGCAAAATATAAAGATATATAATAATTTAAATGTTTACTCTGTGTGAGTGAATCTCACATAGTGACCTTACCTATTCTGGAACAAGTGTCATAGACTAATATAACAAGAAATTTGTGTGCTACTCTTGATGTTCCAGACATCTCATTATCTGAATTTTTTATTTCTTATATTATTCACATATTTAGTAAATATTGATATTAGGTAAGGTTTGACAATCTGAGTCTGTGTGTTAGCTTAACTAATTTCTACCATTCTGAGAGTTAAGCATAGTAAGACAGAATTCTTCTTTTTTACTCTAATGACTTTTGTTTAATTCAACCTTTTCTTTCAATATGACTCATTTTTGCTACATACCTTGTGCCTGGTATACTGGTATTTGGAATCTCTTAGGTTTAATTTTTTTTTCTCCAGAAAGTAAGCTTCATCTCATTTTCTTAGAAGAGAGGAAGTGTCTGGATAGTTGGATGAGTGAGTGAGGGAGGGAGAATTATCTAACTTAGATTTCTAAATACTTAGAAGTAACTTCTCGATTTCAGCTCTACCATTATCTCACACTTAAAAGTTACTTGGGTCTCCAATGCCTGAAAGTTTTAAGTTACTTTAGTTCATTTTTCTTGTTAACATCTTTAACTCTAGACATCTTTTTCTTAGTTACTCTCTGACCATCTGCTTTATATTTTTCAAAATTGTGTTGTAAACTGTTTTATGTTCCTTCTCTTTTCCCTTTGTGTTTATGCATGTCTATGCAATTTAAGCATTTACTATGATGTTAGAAGGCTTTTGAGTGAGATTGGACATCAATATGCATGCAGAAAATCTTTTTCAAAAACAAAATTTACTGGAATGTATTTCAAATGTCAGTAATACAGATTATGCAATGTCACTCCCAAGAAATCTATAAAGATTTATACTGAACAAGTCAGCCATAGAGACAGATTATTCACCATCTGTGATCCTCAAATCCAAAGGAATTTTGCTTCTGGTAATGGCCAAATAAGCATCTATATGAATAATTTTCTGCAGATAATAAATATAAACTCTGAACAAAATATAAAAAGCAAAAAAAAAAAAAATGTCCAGCCAAAGGTACTGGAAATGACCCTAAAAGTGCATATTTTTCAGGGTAGTCTACAATAGAAAAAAGGGAAATGACACTGACTGAGTCTCTCATTTACTCTAGCTGTTAGACTAAAGGCAGTTCTAAACCATGCCATGGGTAGTAGCCAAAGCTGCAATAGAAAGAGCAGTCTTTCTGATTTCAAAGGTGTGCTACAAGAGAGACTTTGGGACAACCATGGCTGCTAGTAAGTGAGGATACACACTGCACTGGAAAGAGCCAGAAAAGGAGAAGGTCACCAACTGAAATTATAAATTGTGTCTATGTTTCTAGAATAATGACTTTGTGGGTCTGACTCTAAGCATGTCACCTAAGGATAAAGCAACTCAACCAAGACTTCAGATGCCACACAGAGATAGATTTTGCAGAGGTGTGATTTCAACGAAGTAAATTACATTACACTCTAAATAGAAAAAAAGATTCAGAAGATGATTACAATACTCATGATCTCCAAAAGAGAATAGTCATAATTTTCTATATGCATCCTAAATTACTCCAAAACATGAATAAAGAAGAATGTTTTTTATTCTCAAGATAAATGAAAATCAATGGAGACTGACAGCAAAATGATTCAGCTGTTGGAATTAGCATAACAGGGAATTTAAGGGAATTATGCTGAGTGATGTAAAGGAAAATATGTTTGGAATGAATGAAATATTAAGAAATCAAAGCAGAGAGATAGAAATTATATGAAGTGACTACATGGAGACAGTAACAAGGTGTCATTTAAATTTATATGGAAATATGAAGTTCTAGCGTATTCAAAGCAATTCTGAAAAAACAGTATTATTTGAAGGAATTCTGAAAAATAACAGCATAGTTTAACTACTTACAATAAATGTTGTCAAGAATATTATAAAACTATAGGAATCAAAATAAGATGGCAATGGCATAAAGAGTGATGAACAAAGCGACAGAATATTATTTGAAGTCCAGAAATAGACTAACACATGGGGGGGGGGTTGTTTAATTATTTACAAATATATTAAAGCAAGCCAGTGAATGAATGTGCAGGCAAGGAGTAATTCACAGGCCTGAGTTGCTCAAACCCTACATATTTCACATAAGCATCTTTCTTCAGAATGGGCTCTTGGCTGGCTCCTTAAAAATGAGCTCTGAGCCTCTGGAATTGTCTGCCTCAGAAGTGTGCTTTTTTATGTCTGACACCTTGTCCATGTGGTAAAAATTCCATCGAACTGTTTACAGTAATGGTGTGTTTTATTGTGAACAACTGTTTTTCTAAGCCTGAGACTTTAGAACACATAGTATAAGTGTAAATGAATAGTTTTTGTAAGCAATGAGATTGATGATTTCTGTGGAACTAAAATCTCAATAGCTGAGGATAGTTATACATGTACTGCAAGTCTATGTGACACACTCCTAATAAAATCTCTGAAGACCAAGTCATAGTTGAGCTTCCTGACTGGAAATACATCACATGTATTGTCACAGATCATTGCTGGGGTAACAAAGCACATCCATGGGACTCCACTGTGAGAGGACACCTAGAATCCTATTTCTGGTATCTTCTAGACTTCGTCCCATGTACCTTTACAGTTTGCCAATTTTAATGTGTATCTTTTCATTGTCAAATACACTAAACATGGATATAATCTTTTTTTCTGAGTCTAGAGAATCTTCAAGGCTGAAAGTGGTCTTGAGGAATCTCTATCTATAAATAGAATGTATTTTTGATGAATGATACATATTTAACTATACATTCATATGGAAAAAATGGATCTCCATCCATAACTCACAATATACCTAAAAAATAATTCAAAATGCATTATAGACTGAAACATAAAAGCTTATACAGAAGATTTTTCAGAATAAAATACAGAAGAATGTCTATTTGACCTAGAGCTAGGCAAATTTTTTTATACATAGATAAAATACAGCACAAATAATGACATATGGAAAAAATGATATATATGACATTACCAAAAACAAATCATCAGTGAATCAAAATATTCACAAAATACAACTCCTACAATGAAACATTATAAAGACAAACAACCTTTTAAAATGGGCAAAATATTTGAACACATATTTTATACATTAAGATGTGTAAGTGAACAATAGACACATAAAATCAGTTCAGCATCACTAAGTAAGTAGGGAATGGTAAATTAAAGCAACATTGTTATATCACCACACACTCTCGAGGAATGACTAAAATTAAGAAGACTGACAACATCAAAGTTTAGCAAGGTTAGGCCCAACCAAAATTTTCACACGTTGTTGGTAAAAATGAATGTCACAAACACTTCAGAAAAAATTGTTAAATTTTTTTTACAAAACTTGATATACATTCATTATATGACCTACCATTCTACTGCCAGACATGCATTCAAAATAAAGAAAGGCATACAAAAAGATTTCTACAGGAATAATTTTAGCAGCTTTACAACAAACCAAGTGTTCGTCAATAGGAAAACGAAAAAACAAAATATAGTAGAGCTATAAAATACAATATTTGTCTTAAAAAACGATAAATGACTCTTATAACTAATAACATGACTGAATCTCAAAAACATTTTGCTGAGTGAAACAAGCTTTGAACAAAGTAGCATATTATATATGATGCCATGTATAGAAAGGACTAGAGTAAGGTAAAACAAACTGTGATAGAAAAGATGTTGCTTCTGGTAATTGAGTGGAGCTCTGATGGCCTGGGAAGGAGCATGAGGGAGCTTTGTGGGTGGATGGTAATGTTATGTACCTTGACAGGAGTTTGGTTTACATAGTTGTATTCATTTGGCAAAACTTATATTAAATGGTGCACTTAATATTGATGCATTTCATTGTATGTAAATTTTGCCTTAAAATAAAGTTAGACAAATTGTAAAACCTAAAGATATATATGCTGACATTTTCAGAGTTACCTGTCTTGATTTCTGCAACTTACTTTGAAATGCTTCAAAAGGAAAATAAAATAATAAATGGAAATAAGGAGACGGAAATGGATAGATGTATAAATAAAACAAGCCTATCTAAATGTTAAAGCTTAACTGTAGGTGATGAACGTAGGAGTGTTTAGTGCAAAATTCTTTCAACTTTTATGTTAAAAAATTATCATGATAAAATATCTGAAAAACTTATAAATTGGAATATTACAGTAAGAATACTATTTTTACTGTGATTTTGGAACTGAAGTTACTATTACTGATAGTATACTGAAGTATATTATTTTTACTCTGATTTCAAAACTCAAGATAATTTCCTGAAGAAGGTTTTTTGACAATTTTACTTTAGAAAATTCCCATTGGTCTGTTAGTTATCTTCAAAATGTCTGGAGAAAAGTCAAGAAACATATATAATAGCAAATGGGCTGTTTCCATTACTTTGGTTTTAGAACTGCCACTACTGCTTGTTTAGTATTTAAAATTTACTGGTCTTAAAGCAACAGTCTATTTTCCAAACTTTGGGAAGATTATGGTCGTATAAAATAGCAGATAAATCCATTACTATTTAAAAAAATGACTAGTTGCTTGTATGATTGAAAACTTAATAAAGAAAATGAACTAGGAAGAATGAAATAAAAAGTTCTATTAGGTTTATTACAGTCTTCAATGTTCTCACTGTTCAGAAATATTCTACTGGAATTTGGAGATATTTCGTGATTATGCCCTTATGTTGTCCCTATTTCTTCTGTTTAAATTTTATAACAATTCTTTAAAATACATTAGCTCTCATCACCTTTTAATCTATCTCTATTTCATGCAAGCAAGCAATAAGATAAATGACTAAATGAGCTCAATTTGACAACATTGTAGGCATATTCTTACACTTTATCTTATTGGTCATCCTAACACATTCATTGAACTTCACTGAAATACCATGCCTAGTTCTTAATATCATATCTAAACATAATAAGAAACAAGTCAAAACCATAACAGAACATAATCATCTTCAATAAATCTTTTCAATGTTTTTGCTACCTTTATAGATAGCTGTCTAAAGTATACACTTTTATTATTTTGTTTTCATGTAGTAGTATAATTATACAAGTGCAACTAAGAGCCTCCCAAATTCTGTCCTATATGCAATTTTTTTCTTTCTCCATTTGACAGCATTCATCTTGTAGGTAACATCCTTGTTGCCACTTCAACACTTAAAAAATAACCAGTGTAACGTTTTCAAAACAGAATTATTTGTACTCCTCTATTTTTACAAATTAGTTTATAACTATTTTTATAATATAATAATAGCGGGACTTTGTGATTGCATGTGGTTGGCATCACTCTAATTTCATGCAATACTTTTCACTTATGTGTTGACTGTAAATAACACCACCCTTATTTCCTAGGATGGGTCCTGATTTGCATAAATCATCCAGAGCCATCTAAATACTCTGGTCACTGCAATTGCTGTGATGGTAGCTTAATGCTTGAAGAGAAATTTTAGATCACGGTATGAGGTGTAGTGATAATCAGGTTAAATTTGGTGTTTTTCTGAATGTAGGCCATGAAGGTGAGAAAGCAAGGAGGCACTTTGTTTAGAGTGCACAGGACAGTGTAAGAAAGAGCAGGAAAATTGCAGCTCAAGATGCTTTAATTCAAGGGATGAAAGAAGAAGATTTCTAGGGCATCTAAGCTCTCACATCTACACACCAAACTGCCGAAAATTTGGAGTGTAGATGTGAGATCTTAGATGCCTGAGAAATTTTGCTACCAAAAAGGAAACCATCCTTAGGATTGAGTGAAGACAAAACAGCAGGGAGAGATACACAAATCAGAAGAAATATAAACAAATATATGATCAAACCATGCTTTCAAAGTAAACTTTCTCAAGATATGTTTAATGATATAAAGCAATACATTCCAGTATAGCTAAAATTAATTTGAGTTGAGTTTTAAGGCTTTTATAACTGATATTATCCTAACTGAAGAATCAAGTACTTATGACATTGCATGGTTACTTCTTATATGACTTTCTCTCTATTCAGTCATGAGCTCCTGTAAAGGAAAAACCATTTCTTTATCTCATATTTCTAAAATTTATCATAGAGTCTGACTCATAATAAAACAGTAAACATTCACTTAAAATGAGTGGTAGTAATGGTCATATAAATGTTTAAAAATTAACATCCATTTTTTTTTGGGAAAATCAGATGGACATATGCTTGATTCTCATTATTTGTGTATTCCATGTGTGTGGATTCACCTACTCACTGTTGTTCTTAACCTCCAAGTCCATTCTCACTCAGCTTTTGCAGTCATTCTCTCAGATGATGCAAACTTGTGAGTGGACAGATGTGCTGTTTCCGTAAATGTGCATGCTCTGCCTTCTTGTTTTAGCTCTCACACGGCAACGATAAGACGATAATAGGAGGCAGTGCATCCTAATCCAAGAAGCTTCTCTCTGGAATTAGTTGAAAGGCCACATAGAAATCTGTCATCTGGTAGTTGGGTGGTCTCAGGTAAATCACCTAACACTTCTGAATTTCCTTTTCTCTTTCATAAGATAAATAAAATAGAAGTGACTAGGATCACCCATTTTTGGGGGGATTTAAAATTATAATCTATGTAATATACATGTGTACACGAACACATTTCTCCTAGAAACAGTGTTTCAGTGTCTGCTAATTCAGCATTTGTGGATGACTTTGCAAAACATTAGTGTTATGAATAATAAAAATTAATTGTATATTCAAAGTCGTATTTAAATAAATGCATGAATGTATTTCTTTGGGTTAGGCTATAATAGGATATATTAGGAAAAGTAATCTAAACCGATAGCCTTCTTGCAACTTGTGGCAATGTCTGGAATAGCTGAATTTCAAGGTCCCTGTAATAAGGGAAAAGTAAACAGAGAAGTTGTACCGGATATTAACTGCATTTAAAGCTATGTGATTCACTTTGTTTCAACCTTTATGGATTATACTCACAATGGCCAACCCTGATAGAAGAAGGAACTAAGGTATGTAGGAGAGCACATGGATATTTGTTAAACCAACACATTTGCAACCACAATGTATATAATATTTGGTTGTGTAGATTATATTTTCCAAAATAAACTAGGCAAGTTCTTACATAAATTTTCTCAGGAAATGTTCTCAAATTTAAATTGGCAGTCACATAATAATAATGTTACACTCCTGTTCAAGTTCTTAAATATTTTAAAAATAAAATGAGAAAATTAGATAGCTCCCATAGTCAATGGTAGTAGAAGAATCAGTTTTCTATCAATAACTTGAGTAGCATTATTTATGAATGTCACTATGAGTTTCAAAATATTAGTTATTTTTATACACGTGGTATCTGAAAAGCAAATAAAACAGAAAACTTTATTTTAAAACATTACATTATCTACATTTTATAATAATATACCTATTATGCCTTCCTTTAATCTCAAGATACATTTTCAGTTAAAGCACTTCTAGGCATAAAGCAAAAGTTTCAGTTCTTAATATACAACAACATTTTTAGTAAATGTGGAGACTCAGACTATTATACACTGGCTGTTTTATAACAATTAGCAATTTAATATTTTTTGTAAAGGTACCTTCTCTGAAAAGATGTCTAGAAGTCAAAAAGAAACATTTTGAGAAAAATACACCTTGAAGGGAAATTAGAATAAAGATCAAACAAAAATGATCAAGAATCTGAAAAGATGTACCACTTTTTAGAATATTAAAGTTATTTCTTTCAAAAAAGTAAGTAACAGCCCCAAGTGTTCACTTGTGAATTCTTCCAAGGATGTAATTACGGATGAAATGATGCAAATTCTCAACATTTTTTTTTTAAACTAGAAACAGTAACAGAAAGAAAACTTCCTAACTTATTCTGTGAGTCCAGCTTTGGTTATCCTAATACAAAAAAACAGATCAATACATCACAAGAAAGAAAAACTACAGAGAAATGTCTTTCATGAACATGTTGCTGATGTAAAAATCTGCAACAAAATATTAGCAAATTAAATTCAGCAATGCATATAAAAAAATTAAACACCATGACCATGTAGGATTTATTCCAGGAATGAAGGATCGATTTCTTATTTGAAAATCTATCAGGATAATCTATCACATTAACAGGCTACAGAAGAAAAATTATGTGAGTATAACAGGTACTGCAGAAAGAAAAAGCATTGAAAAAATACAACACCATTCATAATAAAATTCTGAGAAAAGTAGGGATAGAGGAAAACTTTATTATCATGATAAAGAAAAGCTACAAAAACAAATAAATAAACAAAATCAGCTAACATCATTGATATAATTTGGCTCTGTGTCCTCACCCAAATCTCACCTTGAATTGTAATAATCCCCACATGTTGTGGGAGGGATCCAGTGGGAGGTAACTGAATTATGGAGGCAGGTTTTCCTGTTCTGTTCTCATGATAGTCAATAAGTCTTATGAGATCTGATACTTTTATAAAAGGTAGTTCCTCTGTACATGATCTCTTTCCTGGCACCACGAAAGATGTGCCTTTGCTCCTCTTTTGCCTTCTGCCATTATGGTGAGGCTTCCCCAGCCATGTGGAACTGTGAGTCAATTAAACCTCTTTTTCTTTATAAATTACCAAGTCTTGGGTATGTCTTAATTAGTAGTATGAGAACAGACTAATACAATCATATTTAATTGTGAGAAATTAGCCTTAATATTAGGAAAATGACAAATATGTTCACTCTCACTATACATATTTAAAGTAGTACTGGAATTACTTGCTAGTTGAGTATGACAAGAAAAGGTAATGAAAGGTATACAGATTGGGAAGGAAGGAATAAAATTGTCCTTATTCTGCATGATTATCAATACAGAAAGTCCAACAAGTCTGCAAACACATAAATGCACATGTACACACACTCACACATGTGGGGATCGCTCCCGTTTGCGGTACTTAGCTGTACCGTGGCCATTTTGAGCTTGAGCCCATACACGTTTCACCTCTCCCCTGGAGGATGTTGAGCTAAGGGAAAGGGTGAAGTGTTGATGCATGACTTCTGCAGAATACTTTGGCTACTGACACGAAGAACAGGTTGTGCCATGGCGGTTTCATGAGTCATTGTGCGGGCTTGACATGGTGTGGGCCTGATATGGTGTGTTTCTTAATTCCTGTTTCTGTAAACGTTTTATGGCTCTGTTTACCCCAAGCGGGACTGATATGGTGTGTTTCTTAATTCTTGTTTCTGTAAACGTTTTATGGCTCTGTTTACCCCAAGCGGGCCTGATATGGTGTGTTTCTTAATTCCTGTTTCTGTAAACGTTTTATGGCTCTGTTTACCCCAAGCGGGCCTGATATGGTGTGTTTCTTAATTCCTGTTTCTGTAAACATTTTATGGCTCTGTTTACCCCAAGTGGGCCTGGCTGTGCTGCACGTTCCATGTCCCCGTATTTACTCTTTAATGTCACAATGTAACTTGAGTCATCAACGAAGAACTAAAAGGTATATAATCAGACATGCACACAATAAACTTGCTATTCTGGCATGCTACTGGCATTGCCTGAGTAGTCCTCCAGACCCCACTGTCTGTCTGTCTTTTCTTCCGTGCACTCTCTCCTCCAGGTTGTGAACATCTCCGAGTTGGGACGAGGCCTCCCGCAGGCCGGGAGCCTCTCGGCAGACATGCCGGTCCCCCACATCTGGCAACCACGAAGGGACCCTGGATACGAGCGAGAGGCTATCGTGACGCACTTCTCTTTGTTCTGGTAAGGCTGCAGCGTATAGTTAAGAATTAAACCTTTTCAATTTGTCTTTTCATCTGGAATAAAGCATAGGGCAACTTGAATCTAAGAAGCGTAACATGTTTATTCCGATTTTTGTGTTCTATGGTGAAATCACATGGTCATAATGTAAAATTCAAAACTATGGAAGACTTTGTGCATATAATTCGTGAAATTTGTCCATGGGTACCTGAAGGTGGAATACTTGATGAAACTGCCTGGAATATAATTGGTGAGAAAATTGAGCAGTATATGCAGTGTAATAAATCATTACCTCAGACTGAAATTTTACTTTCTGTTTGGCCTAAACTCAGAAATTGTGTTTGCTCTCCTGCTGTGGAACCTACATCCTCTC
>CAUYLG010023126.1:0-32315 GCA_963573385.1 Cacajao melanocephalus
ATATATTTTAATATATAAATAATATCTATAAATTAATACTACAATAATCATATTGCATATTTTTATATGTAATCTACAATTATATATTATAGTATACAATTTATATATTATAAATATAGAATTTATATTTATATGTAATATAAAATATAATGAACAATTTATATGTTATAAATATACAATTCATATGTAATATACAATTTATATAAATTGTATATTAATTTTATATAATTATATTTAAATCACATATATAAATATTTATGGATTTACAGTAAATATATTAATATAATAATTTAAAATATAATTAGACAAATATATAAGTATATAATTTTATATACTGATTATATACAAAATTATATATAAAAAGAGAAAGACAAAGATTATTGTAGTATTAATTTATAGATATTATTTATATATTAAAATATATATATTTTATACATATTTATTCATTTGTATTTGTATGATATTTATCTATATGTATTTAAATATATATTATACATTATATATCATACATTTTATAAATGAGACATGTTCTGTTTTTGAATTATATTTTTTATATATGGCATGTATCATATAAATATATAATATATATAAATATGTAATGTACGTACACATATATACACACCTATACTATATATAGTATAGTATATGGGAAGCTTACCAGATTTCCAATCGCAAAACTGTTATATATTTGAACTATGCCATGTAGTACAGATTACTGTAAGAAATCTCAACAAAACTGAATATCTGGATTTGTGTTCTAGATTTTTTTAAACTCATTATTTTCAATACTGTTTATGCTTCCCAACTCAAGAGTGCCTGGGAAGAATTGGGAAGACATGGAAACATGCATTTTACTTGATCAAAAATTAGGAATCCTGCTATCAACTCATATTGACTTTCAATGTCTTGAGCATTATTTCATCTGGCTCAAAAAATGAATTTTGGACAAATGAGAAATAAATGCTAAATTAGAGTCCAAGTATCAACTTGATATTACTTAAAAGCCCCTTCTATCTAGATTTAGCTTAGTATATGTCACAGCCAGTGACAAGTCACTCATATGGAGAAGATAGCCAAGTCACCACATTACTCAACTGTTGTACAAATTTTGCTCCTAACCTTGCCAAGAATATATACGTGTGTATGTCCACATATACATTACGTAAGTACATTATGTACATTACATAAGGATATACACGTGTGTGTGTGTGCATGTACATTACACACACACACACACACGTATATATTCTATTGTTCTGTTTCTTTGGAGAACCTTGACTAATACAATGACCTTTTATTCTATTTGGTCAGTGGAATCTGAATGGCCTCAAAAAGTGATGTCAGGTAGACTCTTCATTTTATTGGTCTGCTTTAGTAATCTGTTACAATATATTACACTCTTCCAATTATAATTAATTACATAATTGCAATATATTAAACATTAAGAGAAGAAGCTTATTAAAGTTAGTGTTGGTTTGTTGCTACAACAAAATACCACAGACTGGGAAATTTGTAAACAACAGGCATTTATTTCTCACAGTCTGGAGGCTAAGTCCAAGATGAGGTGCTGACAGATCTGGTGTCTAGTGATAGCTGCTCCCTGCTTTAAGTAGGCACTACTTGCTGCATCCTTACACGGAGTAAAAGGGGAACAAAGAATGCTGTCTTCCCATCACAGAAGAGATGGAAAGGCAAAAAGGTGCTAGAGCAATCCCAACTTCTTTTACAAGAGCACTAATTAGTTCAAGAAGGCAACGCCTGTGTGGCCTAATCAACACCCAAATGCCCCTTTTCTTAATACCATCACTTTGGGCTTTACGTTCCTTTAGGGCTTTAAGTTCCGACGTATGAATTTTGGAGGGACACCTACTTTGAACCACAGCAGCTAGGAATTATTTTTCACTTATATATTCAAAAATTTGGCACGTCTGTTATGGAGCAGGCAATTGCATGTGTACTGCCAATGTACTTTTTTTAAGTTTAACAAGTATGTATTAACTGAATGCTTTTCTGCTCACTGCAATTCAAGCTCTGATTTTGGTTTGAAAAGCTCCTGTGGTTTGGGTTGTGACTATTAGCACCTCACTGTAATACAGACACAGAAGTGATCTTCTTATCTAGCTATTGTTCTACAAGGAACTTGTTTCCCAGGATTTTTGCTGACAAACTTGCATTTCAGTTGCCTGTTACTCCTGGAAGTGCAGATATGGACAACTGGAAGTGCTGGAAATGCTGGTCCCAGACAATTGGGCAGGTTTGATGTCGGGCAGCTTCAGTTCTAGGCTTGACTTAGACAACACAAGTGCTTTTAACTTCCACACCCCTCTCTGCAGGATGTAGCAAAACCAGCAGGAGCAGAGCCAGGCAAAAACAACTTTTTATTTTCTCTCCCCTCTTTCTTACCTGTCCCCATCATGTTTTAAATGAACTGTTCCAAAGCACATGATTTCCTTCCCAGAGGCCAATATTCTCCCAGTTCCTCTGGTTGGTGCAGGCCCTTCCTATGGGTCCCAGCAGGAGTGTCTTCCTCATGCACCACGTACCCATTTTCCACTGAAATCGGTTTAGGGGAATGGACAGGTAGGGTAAGTGGAAAGTCTAAACAATGGAACAAACCAATGTCAGCATTTGCAGCTCTGTGAATAGGAGATTATTATGGGTTCTTTTTATATCTAAGCAGCTGACTGCCTTTTATCAGAATAAAAAATAAATGTAATTATCAAAACCCATTTATGCAAAACACTTTCCTTAGGAAGCAGTGGTATGCACCGACCATGTTTCTGATCAAGAAACCAGTCTTTAATTAGAGAAGCTCAGGTAGAGGGAAATAACACTTCAACATTATCAGGTCTATCCAGAGAAGAAGGGGTGGGTGAGAAAGCCCACCTCAAAGGAATCAAATCCTCGCTGGGCAGTTCTCCAACCTCTAGCTTTATGGACCTCACTTTCTGAGTGGGAAAAACTCATGGTATGCCTCAATTAAGTCATAGCTCATAGTATGGCCCGATTAAGTCAAAAGATGTCATCAAATTGTGTTAAAAAATAAAACTCCTTTTAATTTCATAAGGAAGAGATTACAAATCACACTTCTAGAATGAATAGGAATTAGAGAGAATGTTACGGAATCAACTCAGAAAGATGCAGCCTTAAAGATTCTGAGAATATCTGCCTTAACCAGTTGAGAAAGAAGGTAGACTGTTTCCTTTTTTAGTCTTTGCTCTTTCACAACCATGGCAGTAGGGGAATTGTTTAACTTGTGAAATGCCTTTTATACGATCTGCTTGGGAAGGCATTTTGTTTATAATGTGATACTGTGCCAGCTTTCAGAATTCCTTTCTTTTGTTTTTAAGGTCTAATGTGAAACACTGACTGTTCCGTCTTTACAGCCTCTTCTCCCTCCTCCCGCTGCCCCTGCCTGCTTTTTCCCTGCCTCAAATCCCAAAGTCAGCTATCAGAACAACAGATTACAAGTAATCATCTATTTATTGAGCGGTCATGGAATAAAGGGTTTTTTTTCCTAAGTTGTGTATAGAGGTGAATTTGTCAACATTTTATTAAAAGTATCTGAGGTAAAGAAAGTTTTGAATGATACTAGGGATTTTTAGCAATAAGCTTGAGAGTTTGGGGACATATAGCACAATGACAGTTTCCAGAAACAGAGACCTGCTTTTTACTTTAGTTTGCCTAAATATTATTCTGTTTCTTATTTGTTTTCTTTGCCGGCTGTATCAGCTAATTAACTTCCATTAAGATATATTATGAGCAAAGTTTTTTGTTTTTGTTTTCACTACAGAGAATATGTTAACTCATAGTTACTTGAATTTAAAGTAACTAAGTCCATTAAACATGTATTTTAATAGTTTGGTTACTGGGGAAAAAAATTGTGATTTTAAGCAATTTTTGTTGGTAGAAGGGCAAGACGATCTTTTTCCTTCTAATAGCATAATAACATATTCTTCAGCTATGTAGAAAGTATTGCAAAAAAGTGTTTTCTAAAGATGCTTATTTATTTTGGTTACCAAAAGAGAAAGGTTTTCTGTATTTGATTTGCCTGTGGAAAGATTTTCTGTATTTGATTTGCCTGTATGGAAGAACATCTGTAAGCTATTTATTTATTTATTTTTACTTGCTCTACACTTTTTCCTTCTGGAGAAACAACCCATTTCCTACTTCAAGGTCAACTAAATTCAGGGTCAATCAAAGGTCAGTCAAGTCCTCATTGTTCCCTCTGCAACCTGTGATCAAGGATGGGCAGGTAGCTCAAATCAGGTTGTATTTCTAAGTGCCAGGATGAGCGGTGTTTACTTTCACTAGAATCTGCAGCTGTTAGAATAATGGAGCTCAAGGGCACTGTTTTGCCAAGTCTTGGAAAATCTAAGTATTAGTCAGTTTTCACACTGCTATAACAAACTGCCTGATACTGGGTAATTTGTAAAGGAAAGAAGCTTAATTGACTACAGTTCAGCATGGCTGGGGAGACCTCAGGAAACTTACAATAATGGTGGAAGCCAAAGGGGAAGGAAGGCACCTTCTTCCAAAGGCAGCAGGAGGAAGTGCTAAGCGAAGGGGGAAGGGCACCTTATAAAACTATCAGATATCCTGAGAACTCACTCACTGTCACAAGAACAGCATGGAGAAAACCACACTCATGATTCAGCTACCTCCACCTGGTATCTCTCTTGACACATGGGGATTATAATTCAAGATGAAATTTGGGTGGGGACCCAAAATCTAACCATATCAACCTATGAAAGAAGAGCACATCAAGGCAAGCAGATCCAGAGGTGAAGAAGAAAGCCTGATGACATTGCATGGTCTCCTCAATCTATTCATACCTGACCCACTTACTTAAGATGAGGTTTCCTCCTTTCTGTCTGTTGCTTAAGGTAATTTGAGATCTATTTCTAGCCTAACTTTGAGAAAGTTCTAATATGCCCGTTAATCTTTAAAACGTAGTTCATATGGTCATATTTTGCCTAGTACATAATATGATTTCCAAAACGTTGTCTAGATGGGAAGCTTACCAGATTTCCAATAGCAAAAGTGTTATATATTTGAACTATGCCATGTAGTACAGATTACTGTAAGAAATCTCAACAAAACTGAATTCAATAAATGTTTTTAACTCATCATTTTCAATACTGTTTATGCTTCCCAACTCAAGAGTGCCTGGGAAGAATTGAGAAGACATGAAAACACGGTTTTTACTTGATCAAAAATTAGGAATTCTGCTATCAACATATATTGACTTTCAATATCTTGAGCATTGTTTCATCTGGCTGAAAACATGAATTTTGGACAAATGAGAAATAAATGCTAAGATCCATTCAGAGTCCAAGTATCAACTTGATATTACTTAAAAGCCCCTTCTATCTAGATTTAGCTTAGTAGATGTCATGGCCAGTGACAAGTCACTCATATGGAGAGGACGGCCAAGTCACCACATTACTCAACTGTTATACAAATTTTGCTCCTAATCTTGCCAAGTTGTTGGTGACTGTGCAGTTTATACTCAAGGGAAAATTTTGTTTGTCATTCTTACTTGGTTAACTTACCCATGAAGTTTGTCATTAATAACTTGAATTCTCTGGATCTAATACCTTTAAAAATAGAAGCAAGAATCCCAGGATACTAATTCTGTCCAATGAGTCACTTTTTATTTCTGCCAGCGACCCCCTAGGGAATCAGTCTAAGGCTTAAATCCTATAAAAGCCATGGATGAATTTTCTAATGGGTGATGCAGATGGGTGTGGAAGTCTGTGGCTTAGGAGTAACTTGTGAATTAGAGAATGAATGGCAAGAGAACACTTGCTATCAACATTCCTCCTCCAGCCACCTTTTAACACTTTAGGATACAGGAGACAGTCTTATAAGTAGAATATAGAGCACATTTGTTAAAGAAACGTTAGCAAATCCCTTTACTCTGAGCCTTCATTCCCTTTTATAAAAATATCAATATAAACTAATCAACACAGCAAGACCCCATCTCTACAAAAAAATTTTAAAAAAGAATAGCTGGGTGTGATGGCACATGCCAGTAGTTCTAGCTACTCGGGAGGCTGAGGTGAGAGGATCTATCACTTGAACCAAGGAGTCTGAGATTACAGTGAGCTATGATCATGTCACTGCACTCCAGCCTGGGTGACAGAATGAGGTCTTCTCTTAAAAAAAATGAAAAAACGAAAATGACAATATGCTTTCTAAGCATGTTTATTGTGGAGATAAAATGAAGATTTGGAATGTAGGTGAAAAGTGTTTGGAAATGGAGGTTCAACATGTCCTTCCATCATGATGTGGTCCCACTTGCCTCTCCAGTCTTTCCATTCGCCATTATCTGCTCCCATTCTCCCAAACTCTATACTTAGCCCTAAATACTAGCTGATCTCTCATGCTTCTGGAATCTTTACAAATACCGTTCTGACCCTGTGTTTTCCCTTTCCCCCAAATCCCACCCAAATCTAGCTACTCCCCTCATTGTTCAGGTTCCCATTCATATCCTGTTTTCTTCATCTCCTCAAACTGGATTTTGGTGTTTCTTCTATTATGGCACTTGGTTTATTATGTTTTGGTTGCCAGTCTTCTTATTTGTTCCCTTCACTAGTATGGCTTTGTGCATGTCATCAGACCTAGATTAATGAGGACACTCCCAACTGTGTTCAAATTGGATTATTAAAGACTTAGAAATTGACTAAAATGAATATGATATAAAAAGTTTAATCTTGGCTTCTTCAGAGATAATATTCGACATCTTTAGTATTCCCTATCCTCAATTGCTTTCTTGTGTAATGATTGCAACATGGGTTTGAAAATCAGGAGTGTAACTGAGTAGATGTTATATCAGCAATGACCGTGATAATGTCTTCTAGATTAAAAGAGAACACTATTTGGTGTTCTTAGAATTATTTGGTGGTCTTAGAAATGGAAAAGTTCTATCCTATGTATTTAAAATAGTAGCTCAAAAGATAAACATTCTGGGCCAGGCACGGTGACTCATGCCTGTAATCCCTGCACTTTGGGAGGCGGAGGTAGGTGGATCACCTGAGGTCAGGAGTTCGAAACCAGCCTGACCAATATGGTGAAACCCTGTCTCTACTAAAAATAAAAAAAATTCATTGGGCATGGTGTCGTGCACCTGTAGTCCCAGCTACTCGGGAGACAGAGACAGGAGAATCGCTTGAACCCAGGAGGTGGAGGTTGCAGTGAGCCAAGATTGCACCACTGCACCCAAGCCTGGGTAACAGAGCAAGAGACTGTCTCAAAAAAAAAAAAAGAAGAAGAAGAAGAGAAACATTCTGTTTAGTCAAATGGGCTAGATTTATTTGATGAGCATGTGCATGCAAGCGTGTTGTAGGGAAAAACTGAGAGCCTTCTTACTAAAAAACTTCTGTTGTAATCCCTAGGTTTTAATGACCCCTTTCATGGAGGCCCTGAACCTGATGTGTAAAGGGCAGGTTAAAGATTCAGAAGGGTACAAAGCATCCCAATTTTTGTTCAACTACTTGCTTTCATTTATGACACTTGAAGGTTTTATGACTAGTTAAACATCTTTTCATTTGTACTTGATGGTTAATTTTTTTCTAAATCTTCTGTGAGAAGATGGAGGGAAAGACTGGTTAGGTTTTTCTTTATGCTCCAACTTTACACCTTGGAAATATTTATGGTTCACTCCTGGTTCTTCTTATCGAAGGGAAGTAGCCTTGCTAATTGAATGAAACTTAGACGTCCTCAAAACCTATCCTCTCACAGTCTGAGTGAGAAAATAGGCCTGGAAAGGTCAAGAACTCTTCCAACATGGCAGAGCCAGGTTTAGCACCCAGGTGTCCTGGGATCTCTCCCTAGCCCCTCACTTTGACTTTTGCTCTTTCACCACTTGATCTGGTCATGTTGTGGAACTTTTAGGTCTGTCTTGGAGTTATTGGTGTCTAATTCATCATCAACAAGTCTTTATAATCTGCCAGTATTTATTTACATCCTCTCAGGGGTGATAAAGATATATGTGATGGATATTTGTTATTTGAGGAGGGATTTCACCTTTAAAAATAAACAAAATAATTTAGAGGTAATTTGTGAGCAATACAGGTAACTCTGTTTTTCATTTTTTCCATTAAATGCTGAGAAATAGCTTTAAAACATTAAAGTCAGTGCTGGTGGTGGCTTAAAAACAACCTCTAAAGTTCCTTTTAGAAAAGGAGTTCCAGTAAGTTTAAAATGATTTCTTACTTATTTTAATATGTGAAAAAGTCATATAGCTTTATAGATTTTGTAATGTCTTCACAGCATTATGATTTACTACCAAGTATAATCTAAATTTCCACAGGATGGTTAGACTTAATTGAGGTATTACCATTCTACAAAGCCAAATTTCTGAATATCAGAATGTTCTCGTTGCATCTACAATAAGCAAAAGAATTTAGAGAATTCTGCATTTGAAATTAGGGTTTTTCTCATGATTGGCCTAAGTATAAATATTTCATATAGTTTTCAAAAAAGAACCAATTCCAGAATACTTTTTTCCTTTCAAATTTGTGCTTGGTCTAGTGGGAAGCATATATGTTAAGAAACAGAATCATAGATCTTTTTTAGGCAATAGAAAAATTATTTATATGGATTTATATTTGTGTATGTTCCTATTGGAAAAAAATTGTCTTAATTTCTTCTTACTGGCATAGCAAAACTAGATAATCTCACTTTGCCAGTCACAGTAACCTGTTACTTCTTTTACTTTATGGATCAAGTAGGGAAAAAAGTTCTTGGCAGTAGCTGAACCTATTTCTGTTTCTGGAACACAGTTCTACAAAAGACCAACTTTTGAAGTAAAAATGAATAAAATATAAGAAACAATATATGTTTCTCTTGCTGATTCAACCTAGAAGCAGATGGAGAGGCCATGGAGGTAAGTCCTGTGCTTCTATAGGCCTGATTCCTGTTTCTAAAATTTGATCTAATTGTATCAGTTTATGTCTCCTGGGAAACAGACACCAAAATATAATTAGAAGAGCAAGAAATTTATCAAGAGTAATTTCAGTGAAAGATAAAGAGGGAAAGGAAGCAGGAATAGACAAGGAAAGACTCAGACTACTGTGATGTAAGTCTGACCCCTGTAGAAAAGGAGAATAGGAAAGAAGGAGGATTGGGTAGGTCTAGCCTCAAAGGGCATTAAGTATAATACTGACAAAACCTCGGCCAACCAAAAGAGAGCTCTGGTGCAAACAGTGACAGAGGAGGAACTCTGCATAAGGGACAGATGGCCAGGCACTGGTACACCATACCCAGGCATATCTAGTCTTCTGAGGGCACTAGAGCAGGAGGCTCTCAACTGACTGTACTCCTCCAGGTGAATAGCAAGTTCTTTTTATTTGAAGAGTGCATCTGGACTGTCCCATTAGTAGTGAGAGATACTACATTTTTCTTGGAAGGTACCCTTAAAGATTTCTTTTGTAGTCTGCCTTATCCTTACAAACTGTGGGGATACCCTGGGCACACTGAATAGCATCACGGTAAAGTTGGGCTCCTGAAGTCAACTCATTCACAGGAGTCATATCAGTATCCTGCATGCCATTGTTTTCTACTAAAAAGCCACAAACTGGCAGTTCTGTGTTTTACACAAGATGATGAGGTGCATTTCTAACACAAATTCTTATTGCTAAACTGAGAGAAATATGGCAACACTGTCAAAAGTAATATGTACTCATTATCTTTTGAATAATTGGAGCAAAGCTGAGATTGTTACAATACATGATTGGTTGACATGCTACCAGGGACATTTCATGCCCTTGTGCAGTTCTGTGAAATCAGTTTGGGCTGTGGTCTTCTAGTCCCTGATCTCTCTCTTGTCTCTTTTTTTCTACTCCAGCAATCAATCCTCAGTTGATAAATAGTTAATTTTAAATCACAGAGGTCATTTATAGCTAGTGCATTAGATGGTGAGGAATTGGCTTTTGCAATTACGGAGGCTGAAAAGTCCTATAATCTGCAAGCTGGAGATCCAGTGAAGCGAGTGGCATAATTATAGTACAATTCTGAATGCCTGACAACCAGGGGAGTGGAAGATGTAAACCTCAGTTCAAGCGCAGAAGACTGATGTCTCAGCTCAGGCAAGCAGACAAGAAGCTAAAGGGAAAAATTCCTCCTTCTTCCACTTTTTTTGTTCTCTTTACGCCTTCAACAGGTTGAATGATGCCAGCCTATACCAGTGAGAATCATCTACTTTATTGAGTCCACGGATTGAAATGCTAACCTGATGTGGAAATACCCTCATGGATGCAGCCAGAATTAATGTTTACTCTGAGCACACCATGGCACAGTAGAGTTGACACATAAAATTAACCATCATACCTAGGAACACAGGAACAATCAATTTTGTTAAGGGGATCCAGGGGAGCAAGAAAGGAAAGATGACATTTTGAGAAGGAAGGAGACATTTGCAAGGCTAGAGGGGAGAGGCATTTCAGACAGAGAAAACCACAGTAGCAAGTCCTGGTCAACATGGAAGTCCAGGACATACTATTCAGAAAATAACTATTTTTCTGATGAGACAGAGAAAGAGAGAGACAGAGAAGAGAGAGTGAGTCTGTGTCTCTGTGTGTTATGTGTGTGTTTATGTTGTGTGTGTTTTGCCTGGCAGGCAAGAGGGAAGGGGAAGAGTGGGTGGAATTAAATCATAGAGAGTGGCTAGAAGAGCTTTATTTTGGTTCTCATAGGTTTTAATTAGCATCTCACAGAAGCTTTTTTGTGTTGCCCTTTGTGATGACAAGTGGAAACTTCTCCATCTTCGATCTGCTCTGCTCAATACAGTAACTTTTAACCACTTGTGACTGTTTTATTTAAACTTGTTAACTAAAATTAAACTAAATTAAAATTTTCATTTCTCAGTTATATTACTCACATTTCAAGGGTTCAATGCCCATGTATGTCTACTGGCTATTGGATGCTACAGATATAAAACATTTAGATCATCACAGAACATTCTATCAGACAGTACTGAAAGGACAATCCACAACTCAGCATTTTGCAATATCATTTCTACCCTGAAACAGAGACAGAGAACTTAATGACAGAATATTGGGCTATACCCAATATTCTCCCTGCATGCATATATGAGCACTGCTGCAAAGAGAGTTCAGAAATTTGCTTGCATCTTCTGAAAAAATTGAACTCCTACACGCACAGAGCTGTGATAATCCCTGGCTTTCATTTTTAAACAAATTTAAAGGCTAATTGAGAGAGATTAGTATAAGAGGGGGACTCTGGAATAACACTGCTGGGCTCAAATTTGGTTCTGCCATTTATTAGATGAGAGACCTTGGAGAATGCCTAGGTTACACCACCTGTAAAATGAAAACAGAAACAGAACTTTTCCAGACTAATTATAGAGATCATATTAGTAAATATATGTCAAGAATTACAATAGTGCCTGGCGTATAATGTATGTTTTTAGCATTAACCAATATTATTGCTAATCAGCTCTTTTTTGTTAAGTAGACACCAAATCACCTAGTCTCTCAGCTGGATTTATGAGTCTGATTGTATCTTATTATGGCAAGTATTCAATATCCATTTACTATTGTTGTTGCTATTATTATCTTTCAAATGGCAGTGTTGCTAGAAGGCAATTAGCAGTATTCTCACAAGGCCCTACCTCCTAATACCATCACTGTGAGAATGAGGATTCTAACATATAGACTTGAGGAGTACACAAACATTCATACCATGGCAATATGTTAAATAGAAAATGTTTCTAAAAATCTACAAAGGGATAAGATTTCCACAAACAAGTTTTCTTTTGTTATTTGTTTGTTTTGCTTCAAAATTGTGTGACAGTGACTTCTGCTTTCTCACAAAATGGAAAAACAAGAATGGATTTATCATTTGAAACAAATTTTAAAATGCAGCAAAATATATGAAACAATGGTTTTCTGGAGAGTGGCTATTGGGCAGTGTAGGAGAATGATACCACAGAGACAGGAAACAAACAAGATGAACATTATGGTTGCCCCAGATTACTTCCATAAGAGCATTTTCAGGTCATGTCACAGGGATGGGGATCACTGGTAGATTCCAGCAGATTCCCTAGGTTGAGAACAGGGAACTAAGGATCCAAGGAAGTCAAAGTAGCTAGAGTTCACAAGAAGAGTATTTACAAAAAGAGAATTGCATCAAAAAAGAATCCAGGAAATAGGCAACAAACAACCCCTGAGCATTGAGCAGAGTACCAGTCAGTGCTCACATGTGAGAAAACTACCTGAATGAATCAGAAAGAACAGTGCCTGACATTCACAAAGGCGGAAACTAGTTCATATTTTCACCAAAGTAGAACTTTTCATAACATGGGGCACTGTGTAGAGTACTCAAGAAGGTCTTGCCTCAGTAGTGGGAAATAATTATACCTTTACCTAGCACTGCTTCTGATATGCCTACCAAATCACAAAAGCGAGATCCCCCAAAATCAAACTTTTTTGCATAATTTAGCTGCATCTCAGAACAATGCTCAATTATATTTATAGGAATATAAAAATGCTCAGCACACACCCACTTCTGGATATATATCCAAAGTAAATAAACTCAGTATTTTAAAGAGATATCCACCCTCCCATATTTGTTGCAGCATTATTCACGGTAGCCAAGATATGGAAACAACCGGTGTTCACTGACAAATGAATGGACAAGGAAAACATTAGATAGATGGATAGACAGACAGAGATAGATAGATATACCCCCCATATATATAGATGTAGATACAGATACACAAATAAAAACACACTAGGATATTATTCAGCCCATAAAAAGGAGGAATTTCTCCCATCAGTGATAATATGGATGGACCTGGAAGACAGTATGTTAAGTGAAATAGCCTAGACACGGAAAGACGAACACTGCATGATCTCACTTATATATAAAATCTAAAATAGTCGAACTAATAGAAGCAGAGGGTGGAATGGCAGTTTTCAGGGACCACGGGTGGGAGAATGGGGTGATGTTGGTCAAAGGTTGCAAAGTTTCATTCATGTAGGATGAGTAGATTTTGGAGATCTACTGTACAAAATGGAGCCTTTGTACATTACATTATTCATTGTAATGAATAACAATACTGTATTGTATATTTTAAAATTTGCTAAGATGGTAGAGCTTATGTTAAATGCTCTTACAAAAAAAGAAAAAATAATAACAAAAATGGAGGAGGAAGAAACTTTTGGAAGTGTTGGTTTAGTTTATGGTGTTGATTGTGATAAGTTTCATGGGTGTATACTTTCCCCCAAACATAGCAAGTTTACATAATGACAAATATTGTGTCTTGTTTTTACATTTATAGCATTTTACACAGAGCTTACCAGTTATATAGTAGATGTTGAACAATTTCTTTGTGTTTCAGCTGTCAAACTCTGTTCTGACTATATGAGGTACTGCATTTCTCTTTGAAACAGTCAGTGAAGTAGTTTCCTGTGTAAGACTAATAAAGAGGTACAACCCTTATTTTCCTATTTTTTAAATCAAATTCTTATGAATGTCTTAGAAAATCCTCTCACATGGAAGATATAAGATTACTTCTTTTTTTCTGGATGTTAGAACTAGGTAGGTACAATATATTATTAGTCTTTGTATTCCCAATGTCTGACACATAGTACGTGCTCAGTTTATTTTAGTTGAAAGAGTAAATGAATGATTAAAAGCAAATTGTGTAGTGTACAATTTCACTGGACTGGAGTCTGAATCTAAAGATATCACGTATTGAGCAACAATTATGTAAGAGACCCTGTGTTAGAGCTGAGGATACAAAGGTGAATACAGGAATCTCTATCCAGCCTGAAAGATGCAGATACGCAAACAGATCAATTATATATCATATTGTAAACGCTTTACCCAAAGTATGAATGAAGATCTATGAAATTATTAGTGAAGGAGACTAGATGATACTTGTGCTGAGACTTGAAAATGAGAGAACTGATTGCCAATGATTTGATTTAAGCTAATCAAGGACAAAAAAATATTTAGAATAACATGTTGAACTTAATCAAGCCTGCCTATAAAAAAGTAGACATAAATAAGATAAGGATTTCAAAAGAATGGATGGATAAATGCAGATATATTGCAACACATTTCCTGAGTTTAATTTGTATAGCTCCTTCAACAAACAACTTTTTAAAGCAATCTGGATGAAATTGGCGATGGCAAGTTGTCATTTTGCAATAGCCCATGTTATTAAGAAGACAAAGAGGAAGGAGAGCATTCTAAGAGAACAGCTTATGCAAAGGTGCACAGGTTTTGAAGTTAATGTGACAGTGAGCTTAATGTGAGCAGAGTTTTTAGGGGAGAATATCTGAGATGGACTGGGCTAGTTAGTAAAGGACAACTTTTTCCCTCTTAAGGAGTTCAGGAGATTGCCAATGTTAAAGAGGGGCCAGTAAAGGTTTGTAATTAGGGACGTGACATGATCAAAGTGTTTTCAGGAAGGTAACTTTCACAAGCAGCATCTTCTGGTGGCTGCTTCCTGCTGTCCTTAGTAATTCATTAAGGAGCTGGCTGTCAGAAACCAGGACTGAGACTCGGTAGGATACAAGTCACTGAAGGATTATGATTATTTATAGTGTATTACTAGAAAATTGTTGGTAAATAGATTTTGTTAAAATCTCTTGTGATATGTGCATGTCTATTATTTATCCACATGAGTAATTTGCATCATGTGAGTGTCTCGCTTGTGCTGTGGTTCCCGCAAACCTGCAAAGCAAAAACCATCATATATAAACCTACATTTCTTTATGCAAGTGCTTTATTCTTTCACCTTGTTGACAGATCACCTCCCCTCTCCCTGTAGCATGACCATAACTTAAGACAAATCTCTTAGGTCTATCATCTATATTCTCACTTCTTCGTTTCTTTACTTACTCTTCATGTTTTGCCTTTCCTTAATTTAGACCCTAATTTGGGTGTCTTAATGTTTATTCCTTAGAGACATTTGTTATTGAATAAGCCCTGTTATTTTTACTTGTGCCAAACAAATGTAAACTGAAAAAGATTCTAAAAAAGAAATCAAAAATTTTTTAAAGTTAAAAAAAAACTCACAAATCATCACTAAAGAACTTACTCATGTAACCAGATACCACCTGTTCCCCAAAAACCTATGGAAATAAAAAATAAATAAAATTTTAAAAATTAAAATAAAAACAACAGCAACAACAAAACAATAAAGCCTCTTGTAAAGAGGCTGTATTTAACAATCTGGTAAAAGAAAGAAATGTATTTTTTTTTGTAAGCTACTTAGCTTATAAGCAAAATATACTCCACGATGAAATTTTAAAATGTTTGGAGAATAAAGCTAAGGTAAAAAGAGAGAGAGAGAGAGACGGCATTCTTTCCAAGTAAAAATCCCACAGGAACCAAAGTTTGATGATGCCCTAGATTCTGTGACATTCAATGCTGAAACAATTATTCGTTCCTTTTGAATCGCCATGTTTTAGATCATTAGTAGTGAGCAAATATATTAATGCTACTATCATTTTTTGCTAATGTTCTCCTTTCTTCAGCCTAATAAGGCTATAAATTTTATCAAATAAAATTTATAAACACACACACACAAACACACTTTGAGACCATGGTCCCTTTCTATTTGTTTCTAGTATGGAACATTCAGAAACATAAATTGTAACATTTTTGTAAACTGCTATAATTTCATTATTTTGCATTGAACATCTTCTTGCCCATAATTGTGACCATCTCAGGTCCCTGGCTTAAGCCCGTTTGTTCACATATTGGCATTGCTACATCCAGAACTATTTCCCCATGCAAATTCAAATATCGAAGTTCTAACCCTTAATGTTATGACCTTTAGAGATGGGGCCTTTGGGAGATTCTAGATTTAGATGAGATTATGAAGATGGGGCCCTCATGGTGGGGTTAGTGCTATTATAAAAAGAGGTATCAGAGAGCTTTCACTTTATCTTTCCCACGTAAGGACACAGGAAGTAGATGAAGAGATGGTTGCTAAAACAGAACCCAACCATGCGACATCCTGATCTTGGACTTCCAGCTTCCAGAACTGTGCAAAAATGGACGAATAAATGAATGAATTAATTAATGAATGAATGAACAAAATCTATTGTTTCCACTGAGTCTATGGTATCTTGTTATGGTAGCCTGAGCTGACTAAGACAGGTGGTCTTTGTCCCTGCTTAGGAGATTCCTGTTGGGGTTTAGAAGCAGGTGTTTAATTTCCATCTCAGTTCAAGCTACTATTCCAACTGCAATTGAAGCAACATGCATTTGAGCAAGTTCTGCAGCTGGCTTCATTTCAGGAGTTGTGCCTCAGTAAGGGGAAATAGCAGAAAACCTCTGACCAGTTTACCTTTTATGCTTTCATTTCCCTTTTTTTCCACTCTTTTTGGTAACTTTCTTTGACTTAAGGTGACAAAAGAGTACATTTTTCAGAAGCTAGGACAATGTGGTAGAGTGAAACAAACTTGAATTTGGTGTCAGAAAGTCTAAGATTCATATCCAGGCCCTATTTGGAAATCTATGCAATTATACATCCTTTCTCTGGTGATCTGATTTCATGGGAGCTATTTTTACAACTCTATGTTGAACCTACCTGATAGTCACACAAATTCTGTCTGCCACAAGCTCTATTGACTTCTCTCTTCCCCACCTTTATCCCCAAGGGGAAAAACAGTCACGTTCATGTGCCATTAATTTAAACATTCTTTTATGCTATATGAATTTGTGCTTCTTGACTTCTTTCTTGAAATGGTTATAACGTCTGTCTGCTTCCCTCATTGAGTGTGTTAAAATCTTTAACATCTATTCATTTTTACATCTGTATGAAAGTCACACTTTTTAAAAATATAAAACTATTTATTCCAAAGCCATACCCAAAACATGCAATGAAATGCATCCCTTTTAAAGATTTAATAAAAAGAGCAATCTTTACATTTTACAAGTTGAAGACCTTTTGTTCCCACAAAAAGTCTCATAAAAGTTAATTCCATAAAGTGTCAAGTGTACTTTCCTGTTTATATAAAATATATTCTCTCTTTAAATGGAAAACATTCAAATATAGCAGTTTTATTATAAAATTATTCTCAATTCTGAAATTCTCACTAGTCTATAGCATCCCATTTCCACAGGCTTCTTAAAATGAGGTAAGAAGACAAATGGTGAAACCTTTTCCTTTAGATAATTTTTTTCAGATGTCTATGCCTTGCTGACGCAAAGAACAACATGCCTTTATCATTCCTTTCATCTGAAATGTTTTCCCAGTGGTTACTCAGTATTTTGCACAAAGAACAGTTGCAATACCTGTCATTTAAAAATTCATAACATGTTGTAATTCATTTTATATGATTTTAAGATCTGAATCAAAGCTATTGCTACAGTGATTCACTATTTTCTTTACAGGTATTTTAATAAATAGTCCTCAATTATAGAAGACTCTTCAAATCCTTTAAAGTGGGAGTCAGCAAACATCTGTAAATGTCCAGATATTTTGTTTTGTATGTCATTTTTCTGATACATTTTTTAACAACTCTAAAATGTTTTTAAAAAGTATTTAGCTATGCTGTAATTTGCTGCCCCCTCACTTTAAAAAAATAGAAGCAACTAGTCTCTAAATTAGACTACTCAAGTGTTAATAACATGTAAACTTCACATTGTGCAGTAAAATAAATCCACAGTTTCTGACTACTAAATTGAAAGTTCATAAGCAATAAAAAAATGAATCCCATTCAAAGAGTGGGGCTACATTCCAGATATTCTTTTTAATCAATGACACTTTCTTATGGCTTCTTTTTCATTTTGATTGAATCAGTCACACGTCTTTGTTTTTCTCGCTCTTACTTTTTTATAGGGAAAAATTATCTTCGTGATGCTAATTTGAAGTTTTGGAAATCAAAGACTGTAATGTTTTCATGCTGATAGAGGTAGATGCATACACACTGGTATATGCAGTTACAAATACTCGCATAAAATGGAAAACACTATTTCATAGATAAATTAATCATTAAATGCTCTCCATGGCTAAGAAGGAATCCATGGAAACCAGATAGAAGGTATGCAAAACAGACCTACAGAATGTTCTAATTTGCTTTTATCACATGTAGTTGCTACATTTTAGGAAAACATGATTTGTATATGAAACAAGTAAATATAAGTTAATATAGTGGCATGATTTATTCAGGTTCTTGATGCATATAACCTAGAGCTCACTAAACTGATCTATATAACATGGACCTATAGCTTGGTACTGAGAACCACAACTGTGTGTGTGTGTGTGTGTGTGTGTGTGTGTGTGTGTTGCATGTTTTCCTTTCCTACCACAAACAGTGTTATAACCAGATTATGGCAAATAAAAAAGCAGTTGTAAATTTACCCAAATACATCATAAAGAAATTGGAACACTCTGGAATTACAATCATCTGACATTCTACAAAAACATTTACAAATTCTAAGATGAAAAAGTTGAAAACTTTGGTATCTCTAAAAAGAGAAATTTCAGGGCCATGCATGATGGTTCACATCTGTAATCCAGGCACTTTGGGAGGCCAAGGTGGGAAGCTATCTTGAGCTCAGAGTTTGAGACCAGCCTGGCCAACATGGCAAAAACCCGACTCTGCCAAAAATACAAAAATTAGCTACGTGTGGTGGTGCACACCTGTAATCCCAGCTACTCAGGAGGCTGCGGCACAAGCCTCGGGAGGCGGAGGTTGCAGTCAGCTGAGATCATGCCACTACACTCCAGACTGGATGACAGAGTGGAACTGTTTATAAAAAAAAAAAAAAAAAAAAAAAAAATTAGCCAGGCCTGGTGGCACAGGCTGTAATCCCAGCTACTCAGGTAGCTGAGGCAGAAGAATCGCTTGAACCGGTGAGGCAGTGATTGCAGTGAACTGAGATCATGCCACTGCACTCCAGCCTGAGTGACAGAGTGAGCTCTGTCAAAAAAATAAAATAGAAGGAAAGAAGAAGGAAAGAAAAGAAAGGAAAGAAAGAAAGAAGGAAAAAGAGAAAGAAAAAGAAAAAAAGAAAGTAAGTTCAATTATATCAGGGAGTCCATGCCCAATTTTTGAACTATAAAAAGTAAAAGTTTTCAGTGCAAAGTTGTTGCTATTGAGAAACAAAAAATTTAAAAAAAAATAAAATAAATTCTTGCCAGTGATAAATAGCAGTGACACAAAAACCACATGAAACACTTAATGTCTATAAAACACATGACAATATCCTGAAGGTATGTTTTGGCATAGAAAAGGTAATTTGGGGATAGGAAATACCAGGTTACTGTACTGATTTAATTCTAAATCTGGGTGTTGGAATGTTTGAACACTCTCTTTTTGCAAACAGACTCAGCATATTTATAGCTCATCACATTTCTTCTTAAATGGCCACTTTAGGTGTTGCAATACGTGGTCTGCAGCCTGAAGGACAAGATACATAGATTCTTCTACATAGAAAGAGTAGTTGGTGAACTTCGGCTGCTCCCCCAGCGTTAGATGGTGGCCCTTATCCTGAAGAAAGACTTTGTTCTGCCTTTGCCAAGTGATGTAGTGAATGCCTCTCAGCCTGGCCAAGTCTAAGTAACAGCGTTCATCTTCACAGTTGTACAGTTTGAATACAGCAGCCCAGTCCTTTTGGAATCGTTAAGTATTCAAGTGTATAATGTCATAATCAGTAAATGCATTCCATGTGTCAGACAATAGGTCACCATATCCATAAGAACTAGTTCCACATGGCTGGGGAGGCCTCAGAATCGTGGTGGGGAGTGAAAGACACTTCCTACATGGCAGCAACAAGAGAAAATGAACATGAAAGTCACACTTTAACCTTTTTCTGAAAATTATTTTTTAACACCCAGCTTCCTCCTTTGGAAAATGGGAATAATAATAACTCTCTTATTCTCCTTTCTACATTTCTGGGATTAAATGAGTTATAATTAACTGGATTGAAATGATCCTTAAGTGCTGAAAACGTGTCTTATCTACTATTGTTTTCCTAACACCTTGGAAAGAGAATCTGCACATCAAAGTGCTTTTTATGATAACTAGGATGTGGTTTTATCATTATCAGACATTATTAGCAGCACAGGAGCCAGCAACCTCTGATCTCATTTTGAAAGTGGCCAGAGGGTTCATGTCAGGTAGCATTCAAAGAACCAAAGGTGCAGAAGTCTCACGCTGGGCCACTGGGGACATGGACACTCGACGGTGGTTTCCAATTCCAGGGAGGAGGCCACTTATGGAAGAGAAGGCCTGAAGGAACCTGGAAGATTTGCTTCTTGCATTCTGGGTCCTTTACCAGCAGGGATTCAGGGGGCAAAAGTGCTTTCTCCACACAAACATTAGCTTGTCTATCACACAATCACTTGTCACTTCTCCTGGCCTTTGTCTGTGCTGACTGAGGTGGTAGGGTAGACAGAGGTGGGAGGATAGACAGAGAGGGGACAGGGGCAACATTTCTGGCATGCAAAAATCTTACAGTGAATATAAAGATTTGTCAAAACACTTCGAGGTTGCCAACACTGATGGGCTAGATTTGTATTCTTTTTTTTTTTTTTTTTGTATATTCAAAACACTTATTTCAGTTCCAACATATAAAATCTAAAACTTTAGAATGGGAAGTTAAAGCTCAAATTTGAGGTCACTATAGGGGGAAATATTCTGTGCTGGTTTTTAACTGTTTCAGTATTCTTAGTTTCACTTTTCTACTCTTAATGACTCCATCATTCCAAAATGAACAGGTGCACTAAATATCTTGTTCATGAGCATTACCAACTCAAGGTTCACAGGATGGCAACTTACATTCATTAGGTGAGTATCCAAATTAATCCCTCTGTCACACCGTGGTAGACTGATTAATGACCCCAAAGATATCAGGTCCTAATCCCTCCCTGTACATGTTATCTAATATGGAAAAAGGATCCTTATAAAAGGAATTAAGCAAAGAATTTGAGATGGGGGAGATTATCCTGGATTAGCCTGGTGGACCCTCCATGCAGTCATAGGTGTCATTATAGGATAGACGCAAAATGAAGTAGGAGGATCACTTGAGTCCGGGAGGTTGAAACTGCAGTGGGCTGTGATTGCACACTGCACTCTAGTCTGGGCAACAGAGTCACACTCTGCCTCCAAAAAAAAAAAAAAAAAAAGATAAAGGTGAAGGAAGATTTGACACAGACAGAAGAGAAAATGCACTATAACCACAGAAGTAGTTTGGAGTACATCACCATCAGCACCAGAAGCTGGTCTGCTAATGCTTTGATTTTATCCCAGAGAAATTGGTTTCGGACTCCTGCCCTCCAGAACTGTGAGAGAATTAATTCCTGCAGTCCTAGGCCATGCAGCTCATGGTAATTTGTTACAACACCCACAGGAATTAAATATAGATACCTCCACAAAAACTCTCTTGTAGACTCAAAACAAAACAAAACAACTTTGCCAAGTATATTCATTTGCTAGGGCTGCCATAAAAAAGTACCACAAACTGGGTGACTTAAACAACAGAAATTGCTTTTCTCACAATTCTGGAGGCTAGAAGCTTGAGGTCAGTTGATGATTTCTTTTGGGTTGATTTCTTCTGAGGCCTCTTTCCTTAGCTTATAGATGGTGCCTTCTTCCTGTGTTCTCACATAGTTTTCCCTCGGTACCTTTCTGTGCCAAATCTCCTTTTGTAAGAATGGCAGTCCAGTTGGATTAGGGTCCACCAATATGACCTCATTATACCTAAAGTACCTCTTTAAAGGCCTTATCTCAAAACACAGTCATATTCTAAGGCCCTGGGGGTTAGAACCTCAACATACAAATTTTTTGAAGAGAAGACACAATTCATCTCACAATGCCAAGTAACATTATCTCTTTCTACACGAGGAATGACCAAAGTTGAAAACTTTGCTTAACATCACACAGGTGATAAATTGTGAAGCTTGGAATTAACTCAAGTTGCTCTGACTTCATACCTGAGTCCTAAAAAAAAAACGTATTTAGGGGTAAAATTAACTTTCGTTGAATGTTATTTTCTATTAGGAAGTTTTAATAAAGTCACTTGTTTTCAGTTTGGCTAAGATGATGTTACCAGCTTTAAGATAGGACACAGGAAGACAGTCAATGAGAATTAAAGAAACAAAAGGAGATAATCTAGTTTTCTTATATGAGTCTTGTTTTTTTCACCCCTCCAGTCTTTGGTTCAGTAAATTCAATCTGAAGCTGAAGAAGGATGCATAGCCTTAGCCATCAATTGTTGCAATTGTTTTTTATACTTCACCCCTCTAATCCTTTGTTCAGTAAATTCAATCTGAAGCTGAAGAAGGATGCATAGCCTCAACCATCAATTGTTGCAATATAAAAAAGAAGTCTAGTGTGAAACAATCTAATAGCTGATTTCTTGAAATTTCATTTTTGGGACAAATATAAACATCTATGATGAACTATTTATTTTTTGGAAAAAGTTAAAAATATTGAATCACAATAGTTTGCTTTATTATTCTTAAATAATAATGCCTCTCATATTTATTTCATGAGATATGAGTATGTTAATTTTGTAAGAAACTGCTAGACTGTCTTCCAAAGTGGTCGTACTGAAAGCCTGAATACTGAAAGCAATCCTTAGCAGAAAGAACAAAAGTGGAGGCATCAGGCTAACTATACTATACTACAGAGCTATACTACAGGGCTACAGTATCCTGTCCTATCCTATCCTATCCTAAATATCCTATCCTATAGTATCCTATCCTATCCTACAGGGCTACAGAAACCAATACAGCATGGTACTGGTACAAAAACAGACACATAGACCAATGGAACAGCATAGAGAACCCAGAAGTAAGACTGCACACCTACACCTGTCTCATCTTTGACAGACCTGACAAAAATAAGCAATGGAGAAAGGATTCCCTACTTAATAAATGCTGCTGGGAGAACTGGCTAGCCATATGCAGGATATTGAAACTGGACCCTTCCTTACACTTTGTACAAAAATAAACTCAAGATAGATTAAAGACTTAAATGTAAAACCCCAAACTCTCAAAACACTAAAAGAAAACCTGGGCAATGCCATTCAGGACATAGGCATTGGCAAAGATTTCATGATGAAAACACCAAAAGCAATCGCAACAAAAGCAAAAATTGGCAAATGAGATATAATTAAACGAAAGAGCTTCTGCACAGCAAAAGAAACTATCAAGAGAGTACATAGACAACCTACAGAATGTGAGAAAATTGTTGCAATCTATGCATCTGACAAAGGTCTAATATCCAGAATCTATGAGGAACTTAAGTTTACAAAAAAAAGAAAAACCTATTAAAAAGTGAGCAAAGAACATGAACAGATACTTCTCAAAAGAAGACATACATGTGGCTAACAAACATTTAAAAAAATCCTTCACATCACTGATTATTAAAGAAAAGCAAATCGAAACCACAATGAGATACCATTTCACATCATTCAGAATGGTGATTATTAAAAAGTCAAAAAATGACAGATGCTGATGAAGCTGTGGAGAAAAAGAAATATTTCTATACTGTTGGTGGGTGTGAGAGTAGTTCATCCATTGTGGAAAACAGTGTGGTGATTCCTCAAAGACAAAGAAGCGGAAATACCATTTGACCCAGCAATCTCATTACTGGGTATATACCCAAAGGAATCTAAATCGTTTTCTTATAAAGACACATGGATACACACTTTTTTTGCAGCACTATTCCCAATAGTAGACATAAAATCAACTTAAATGCCCATCAATGATACACTGGATGAAGAAAATGTACATATAGAATATGGAATGCTATGCAGCCATGAAAAGGAATGAGATCATGTCCTTTGCAGGGACATGGATGGAGCTGGGGGGCCATCATCCTTACCAAACTAACACAGGAACAGTAAATCAAATATTGCATGTTCTCACTTATAAGTGGAAGCTAAATGATGAGAATACATGCACACATGGTGGGGAACAACACACACTGGGGCCTGTTGGAGAGTAGGGCGTAGGAGCAGGAAGAGGATCAGGAAGAATAGCTATTGGATAATGGGCTTAATACCTGGATGATAGGATGATCTGTGCAGCAAACCACCATGGCACACATTTACCTATGTAACAAACCTGCACATCCTGCCCATGTACCCCTGAACTTAAAATAAAAGTTGAAAATTAAAAAAAAGAGTGATCATGTCAGGAACTAGGTGGTAGCTGTGGAGATGATGAAAAGTTGTCAGAGTCTAGAAGTATTTTGAGGGTGGGCTTGATTGGCTGGTGGATTAGATGTGAAGGATGACAGAAGAAAAAGGCACTAGAATGACTCCAGAGTTTTTGCTTTGAGCATAAAAAGAATGAATGCCATTTACTGAGATCAGAGAAAATAGCCAGTCTGTTTATTCTTATACTATTAATGGACACAACTTCCAGTTAACAAATTCATTTTATTTTCTGAAAGTTACAGAAGACTTTACTGGTTTAGACCTTATATTCCTTTAATGAGCATCTGTAGCCAAAATCATGGACATAAATTATGGAGAGAGTTCTTGGTAAGCCTCCCATTCCCGCTACTAGGAGAAAACAGCATGCCTGTGTGTCCCAGCAGCATACAGTAATTGCTAAGCGTGAGTGGGGATGTCAGTTTTAGTGTCTCAGTAACAATTGTTAAAGGAGGAAGGGAGGAAAGGAGAGGGGAGGGGGAGGGAAGGGGAGGGAGTAGAAGGGAGGGGCAGGGGAGGGGAGGGACAAAAAGTGAGAAACTATTTAGTTCCAGCCTCTAGAAGGCAGAGGCATGAGGTCTGCTTAGGGTCCTCTTGAGACAGGTGAACTTTTCGGTGTCATAAAATTAATATCACAAGGTGATGTTATGTTAGTATTATGACTTCAAAATGTGTGAACAGGCCAGGCACAGTGGCTCACACCTGTAATCTCAGCACTTTGAGAGGCTGAGGCAGGTCAATCACCTGAGTAAGGAGTTTAAGACCAGCCTGGCCAATGTGGGAAAACCCCTTCTCTACTAAAAATACAAAATTAGCTGGGCGTGGTGGAGCATGCCTGTAATTCAGCAATTTGGGAAGCTGAGGCAGGAGAATCACTTAAATCCAGGAGGAGGAGGTTGCAGTGAGTCGAGATTGTGCCATTACACTCCACGATGGGCAACAAGAGTGAAACCCTATCTCAACAACAAAAAAAGTGTGAGCAGATGTCATTTACACCATAATTTCAGAATGCAATAAATTCACATATAAAAGCCTTGAAGTACACTGTATCAAAATTTTACTCCATCTTTCATTCTTATGTAATTTAGCTGATGATAGGCTGGAAGGATAATGAAAGTGAGTTCTATCATGCTGCCTGGTGTCCTTAATGATAAAGACTAAGTGTATTTGCAAACTCTCTGTTAATACAGCAAATTTTTTTTATTCTGAGCTTTGTTGAGGTTTAATTGACATAGGAAAATTGTACATATTTAAGGTGTATAATGTAATGTTTTGATATACATATACATTCTGAAATGATTACCAAAATCAAGATAATTAACACATCTATCACCTCATAGTTATCCTTTTAGCAAATCCTTTACTATGTGGCAAATTGATTTTAAAATTACATTTTTATTTCCTTGAAATTTTTTCATCTGTAAATGTTCAAGGGCAGTCTTTTAATATAATACAAATAGCTCATTCCTTCTGTGGCTCCAAGCTGGCACTTCAGCGTTGGGTTTAAACTTTAGAGCAACATATGAAAAGCTCCTGAATAAACTTGTCAAATATTATGGCCACCAAAACTTAGTATGATCAAGGAAACTGCTTTTTACATAATATTCTGAATATTTAAACTCCACAGAGCTAGAATAAATGAAGTAGAAATTAAACATGTAGATTTTTTTTCTTTTGGTACATGGTTATGTTATTGCCGATCAAGTATCCCAAATCCAAAAATCCCAAATTTGAAATGCTCCAAAATCTGAAACCTTTTGAGCAGTGATCCAAGGCCCAAAGGAAATGCATTTTGGATTTCAGATGCTCACCCAGTAAGCATATAATGCAAGTATTCAAAAATCTGAAATCCAAAACACTTCTGGTCCCAATCATTTTGAATATGGGATATTCAACCTGTACCATGGTCAATGGTTAGTTCTTCCTTGGCTTATGCCAGTGGCTCTTGATTTAAGTCCCAGGAGATATTGGAAATATCTGGAAACATTTTTGGTTGTCAAAACTTAGGGGTGGAGTGTGTTTCTGGCATCCAATGGGTAGAGGCCAGGGATGCTGCTCAGTCTTATAATGCATAGGACAGGCCCCCGATGAAGAATTGCCTGGCCCAAAATGTCAATCAGTAGTGCTGCGGTTGAGAATCCTTGACTTATGCCATAACCATTCCACAGCTCAAATCACAGTTGCATTCCTTTAGCTGAACCTTACAGTTCCGTTGTTCTACTCAATATCTGAATGCCGAAGGAAGATTGGCCCTCTAGGGTTATATTTTAGAACAGGGAGAATGTACTACTTTGAGGTTGCATGCTTTAAAATTAGTCATTATGTGTGTTGGAAGACCATCTGATTCCTTACGAGAAGTTAACAAGTGTGCCAGATTAGGCCTTCACCCAAGAATGTCATGAGGCTTAATGAGAGGTTTTTAAAAGATACTATCTTTGTTTGGTGTTTAAGAACTTTATGCATTGCCTGGTTATTCCAGTTCCATGGCAAGCTCTTCAGTTGTGTTTCAGTTACTGCCGGCAATTCCAGATGCTACAACATTTTAACTGTGGCTGCCGATATCAGTAAGATTCACAAGCCTGGAGTACAACATTGTTTAGAATGTGTGCCTCATATTTTGAAGACCATCTGTCTCACTTTCATCTACAATTGGGTCTGCCAAAGTTTTGCATGCCAAGTGATATTTTTTAAAACAAGCTTTTGTGCTACTTTAAAAATGCTTCAAAAATATCTTTGAGGTATAATTCACACACCATAAAATTCACCCATTTAAAGTGTACAAGTCAATAGTTTTTAGTAGATTCACAAAGTTGTGCAACTATCACTAGTCTAAATTTAGAACATTTTCATGACCCCAGAAAGAAACCCCATGCCCATTAGCAGTCACTCCAGTTCCTCTCCTGTCCTAGGCAACCACTAATATAATTTGTCTCCAAAGATTTGTCTGTACTTACCAGGAGTGGCAATGAGGAAGGAGACCCAGGCATCTGGGATCGACTTCCACAATGCATTTCAATAGAAGAAAAAGCAAGCCAACTGGTGCCTCCTGAATCACCTTCCTGTAAATAACACGCTTGGTATTGGGGAAACTCTCCGGAAGACAGTTTTTACTTAAAACAAGATCAAACCCCTACCCCACTCCTCCATTTGGGAGACCAGAGCCCTTTCATATGTGATTTCTAAAACTGTAAACCCAGAAACTCTTTCATATGTGATTTCTAAAGCTGTAAACCCAGAAACCTTTTCACATGTGATTCCTAAAGCTGTAAATCCAAAACTCTTTGGCGATTTCTAAGGCTGTAAACCTAAGATTCTTCCACATGTAATATCTAGAGTGCAAGCCTATATAAAGGCAGAACCTTCGTTAGACGAGCTGGGTTTGGACAACACATCGCCCAGCTCCCGGCCGTAATAAACCCCTCCCTTCTGTTTCTGTGGACGCTCCAGCTACACTGGTGTACACCTGTAGTCCCAGCTACTTGAGGAGGCCAAGGCGAGAGGATCGCTTAAGTCCAGTAGTTTGAGGCTGCAGTAAACTATGATAGTGCTACTGTATTCCCTTCTGAGTGACAGAGTGAGAACCCATCTCTAAAAAAAATAAAGATTTGCCTATTCTAGACATTTCATATAAATAGAGGTATACAGTATTTGGGGGCTGGTTTCTTTCACTTAGCATGTTTTTAAGGTTCATTCATTTTGTATCATGTATCAGGACTTCATTTCTTTTTTGTCCAAATCGTATTCCATTGGAAGTATATACCAATTTGGTTTATCCATTTATTATTTGGTGGGCATTTGGGTTTTTTCCACATTTGCCCACTATAAATAATACTGCTATAAATATTCACATACAAGTTTTTGTATGAACATATGTTTTCATTTCTGTCCATCATTATTATGGGCTGAATTGTGGCTCCACCAAATTCACAATTTGAAGTCCCAACCCCTAGTATCCGAGGATGTCATTGTATTTAAAGATAAGGTCTGTACAGAGGTGGTTATGTTAAAGGAAAGCTGCTAGGATGGGGGCTCTAATCCCATATGAATACTGTCCTTAGAAAAAAGTCATCCTGGGCCTGTCTGCACAGGAAAAGACCATGTGAGGACACAGAAAACACCCATCTGCAAGAAAGGAGAGAGATCTTGGAAGAAAACAGACCTGTCAGCACTGTAATCTTCAACCGCCAGCCTCCAAAACTATAAGAAATTTCTATTGTTTCATTTACTCAGTATATGGTATTTTGTTATGGCAGCTCTAGCAGAATAAGGTGCATACCTAGGAGTGGAAATGTTAGGTCATGTGTTAAGTCCATTTAACACTCCAAGGACCTGCTAGATTGTTCATATGAGTTTTTGTATGAATATGTTTTATTTTCTCTTAAGTACATAGGAGTAGCATAGCTGCTAGGTGTACATTTAACTATTTAAGACATGGGTACATGGTTTTCCAAAGCAGCTGCACCATTTTACATTCCCACCAGCAATGTTTGAGGGTTCTAATTTTCCATATCCTTACCAAAACTTGTTATTGTCTATCTTTTGATTATAGTCCAAGGATTAAGCTCTGATTTTTTATCTTGCTCCAATTCCTGCCTAAGGAGTTTAGGGAGTCGTGTCCTACAAACCATGGATTCTTATCAAATGGGTTTTATTTGACCCTATATATTGTGACTTGCTTTGCAATCTTACCCTGGCATAACATTATGAGACAAGGAAAAAATATTTAACCGCAAAATATATTTTCTTGCCATGCCTTGAAATTGCCCTGCAAAGTCTCTTGCGGGGGGAGGGGGGATGGGAATCTACATTCTATAGAGAATTCCCTTCCCCTTTTTCCTTTCTTTGCAGATCCAGCAGATAATCAACTAAGAGCCAGACACCCATTTAGGTCTGATAAGAAATATTTTACAACCTGCCCTGTCTTTGAAGTCTGCTATCTGAAAGATTCCTCTTAACAATAAAACTAGTTCTCCACAATCCTTTATCTTTAACCTGAAATTCCTTCCTATTGATCGCAAGTCTTTAGACAAATGCAACCAATTGTCAACCAGAAAATATTTAAATTGACCTATAGCCTGGAGGGCCCCAACTTTGAGTTGTCCCATCTTTCTGAACCAAACCAATGTATTTCTTAAAATGTATTTGATTGATGTCTCATGGCTCTCTAAAATATATAAAACCAAGCTGTACCCCTACCATCTTGGGCACATGTTCTCAGGAACTCCCGAGGGCTGTGTCACAGGCCGTGGTCACTCATATTTGGCTTAGAATGTCTCTTTAAATATTTTACAGAGTTTGACTCTTTTCATCGATAAGTCATATGGTGTAAAGTGATAGCTCATCGTTATTTAATAGCCTTTATTTTCTACAGCAGTTTTAGGTTCACAGCAAAATTGAGCAGAAAGTACATAGAGTTGCCATATACCCCTCACTCCCTGCAACACCATGCACTATCTCCCCTACCATCAATATCCCACACCACAGTCGTATATTTGTTTCACACTATGACATATCATTATCCAAAGTCCATAATATATATTAGGGTTCATTTTTGGTGTTGTACATTCTATGGGTTTTGGCAAATTTGTAATGACATATGTGTGACATGGTAAAAGCCCCATAAAACTGCATACCTCAACCATACCTTGGCTTTCTGTTTAAACTGCTCTCTATAACCCGTTATATGACATGCAAGCAGTCCAAACCCAGGCCATCTTGGCCCCTGCGACTTGTAATTTCCACCCTACCCAGACAATGTGTAGACAAATGCTTATCTTGACTTTTGTTAACCGCTTAAGTAACAATCAGAGTGTCAAAAGTCCCCTGGCCCTCCGAATGTCTGAAGCTCCTCACCCCCACCCCCGCCCATCATGCTCATCCGAGGTGGTTTTAGGGGTATAAAAGGTCTTGACGCCCTCCTTTTCAGGGCCATGGGTTGGAGAGACGCGAGTCCTCCGTGGTCGCCAGCAATAAAGACCCTGCAATTTGGCCTACTTTTGTCTTGGTGTTGACTTTCTATGCTCGGTTCAGTAAAACATTCTGGAGGTCCCACCAAGATTTTATCTTCGTCCATCACCAGACAAAAGCCATCTCAGAGTCTCGCCCGGGTGGCCGCTCCCACCTTGGGGACCTCTAGGAGAGGCACCCCCTGAGATTTTCCAGGGCCCCAGAGTTTCAGCCCCGTGGAGGATGAGTGACTGCCCGGCCGACATTCACCTGAAATTCCTCAGGGTCTCGGAAACCTCCGGAGGTAAGTCAGGTCTGGGGACCGGTCCATCAGGGGGGCGTGAGTTGGGGGACCGGATGCAGTCATTGCAACTCTGACCAGGCAAGCCTACCGTGAGACATCACTGGAGGTTCAGGTTGCCTCTCCGGAGGCTCAGGTTACCTCACTGGAGGCTCGGGTTGCCTCTCCGGAGGCTCGGGTAATTCAGTTTTCGGTTGTTTCCCATAACCTCAGTGTGAGTGACAGAGTGAGTGTGTATATATGTAGTCCCACGGCTGGAAGGCTTGTGTGGGCCTTCACCCGCGGTTCCACGGTGACGTCATAAGGCATAACGGTGATTCATCTCAGGACTAAAAATTCTGAGGTGACCAGGCCCGGGGTTTATACGGGTGCACCTTAGCCAAGACGCTCTGAAACATCCCTCCGGGGACGTGACCGGGCAGGCATCAGACTGGTCTCCCATCTGGGGGGCACCCATCCTTTGTCTGTAATCCTGTATGTGGTTCTGTCCTTACTGTAAATTCACCAGTTTTGTTAGACTCCTGTTGGCTGATATACAGTGGTTTAGTCCTGTTGCTCTTAAGGTGGATAATATTCTCCATTGGCTAAGTGACCACTGACTTCAAGGAACTCTAATTGAGGGTACACCCCTGGAAATAATTCTCTTAGATTTCCTTTTCTGCTTCTTATTCTATCATTGAGGCCTCATTCTTCCTTTTTTTCATGTCCAAGAACAAATTCTGCCCGCAACTACTTGGGTGTATTTTTTTTCCTCTCTGTTTTAGGGGATCAAACTTTAAATAAGAAACTACCACCCCTCTTTGCCCGTTTAGGGTAAAAAAAGGAGTAATTGTCTCTTCTGTCAAAAGAAGAGAGAGAGGAGACAGAAAAGAGAGGAGAGGAGATAGACAGAGGAGAGAGAGAAGAGAGGAGACAGAAAAAGAGAAAGAGGGGAGAGGAAAGAAGAGAAGAGAGAGGAGAGAGGAAAAGAAAGTAAGAGATGGGAAGAAGAGAGAGGAGACGGAGAAAAGAGAGAGAGTAGACAGAGAAGAGAGGAAAGAGGAGAAAGAGAGGAGAGAGGAGACAGACAAGGAGAGAGAGGGAGAAGACAGAGAAAAAAAGACAGAAGAGAGGAGAGAGGAGAAAGAGAGGAGAGAAAAGAAATTAGAAAAAAAAGAGAAAGAGAGAGTGCGAGAACAGAGAAGAGATAGGAAGAAAGGAATTTAATGCTTTTTAGGGTCCCTGTGTCAAGGTGACCAAAAGCTGCAGGGGTGGGGAACTTGCAGCTGGCCCAGCAACTGACACAAAAAGCGTTTTTTTTCTCTTTCTCTGCTGGCTGCCAGCCCCGACCTGCTTTCAGGCAAGCCACATCGCCTCAGGGTGCAGCATTTGCAACTGCAAGGTTGTTGGTTTAAATCCTCAGTGAAGCCAGTCGTAAAGTAGTGAAATCTCTTGGGGGAAATGCAAAAGCTGAAGGAAAAACCAAGTGGGGTTGTAGTCTAGCTCCTGGCCTTGTACCCCACTCCAATGCATGATGGCCAACTTCAAGGTTGGGTTTTCAGGCCAATATGGGGTGAAATTAACCCCTGGAAAACTCTGTTCTTTATGTGAACTAGGATGGCCATCTTTTGGAGTTGGGTGGCCAGATACTGGGACCTATGACCCAAAAATTACCCAAGCTGTATGGAAAATGGTCGCAGAAACTCCTGGATACCCTGACCAGTTTCCATACATCGACCAATGGTTGGATTTAGTCAAACAACCCCCTCCATGGCTAGAACACTGCATAAAACAGGCTAGACTTCAGGTCATGTTAGCTGGCCCAAAGAAAGCCCCTTCTGGGCCAGCCATTCTCGCCGCCCCAGCGGAGGATCAGGAATTACCTCCACCCTACTCAAGGCCCTCTGAACCAGGGCCTCAGCACCCC